>OMLI01098100.1:0-11142 GCA_900302605.1 Rondeletia loricata
TTCAAAGTGTACAAATCTCTCTTTATCTTTCTCCCTCCCTCACCTCAGAGGCTCGTAGTCTCATCAGGTGCGCATGAATAAAATTCAGCTTGAAGACGCTCCGCTTCTGAAATGCTCTATTTTTAGTGGGTTTTGGGCTAAACTGATGAAGCGGGGGACCGAACAAAAAGAAAAATTATTACCATGTTCAGGACCGTTCAAAAAAAGACAGGCACAAATGCACAGTTGCAGGGAAAACACGCATATAAAATGTGAATGAATTGGTTTATGAACCATAATGTAAATTGAAAATGTATGAAATAAAGTCAATAAAATAGTGGTAATGTAATTTTATCTATTCATAATTGTCTTCTTTAAGTGATGCTTATGATGGATTTTCATACTAAAAACGTAAGGTAATAATTTTTTGTCAAATAATGCATGCATTTTTTTTGGGCCGGTGAAAAATATGTTTGGCCGGTACATTTTGGGAGGTCACCGGCCATTGGCTGGTGAGCTAAAAAGTTAATTTTATGCCCTGATGGTTGCTGGCCTCAACAATACTCAGTTTCACTCTCCGTCCCTCACCAGCACACACACACACACACACACACACACACACACACACACACACTCTCTCTCTCAAACACTGAATCCTTTAACTGTTTCATTTCTCACAGGTTTTGGGGAAAGACTACTAACTGAAGTCAAGAAGCTTGCACCCAAAGACGTGAAGATCAAGGTAGGTTGTGTTGTAGTAGATGTTAGTTTGGCTGGGCTGAAAGGTTCTCCCTATTGTTATACCTTCTCTCCTGGCTAGGTCTGTATCTCATGGCTGTCAGTCAGTGGTATTCAATACTGCTTATGATGAATGTCTGTGACCCGTGGTTGTTTGTTTCCTGTCCAGATCTCTGCTCCTCAGGAGAGGCTGTATTCCACGTGGATTGGGTAAGAATGCCTTTTTCTCTCTGAAAAGCATTGGCTATCTTTTGATATTGTGATATGTGACATTTGATATAAATGGTAATAACTCAGTGGATCCCTCCCCTCCCCTCCCCTCCCCTCCCCTGCTTTGTTCGACCATAGTGGCTCTATCCTGGCATCGTTGGACACCTTTAAGAAGATGTGGGTGTCTAAGAGGGAATACGAGGAAGATAGAGCACGTGCCATCCACAGGAAGACCTTCTAATAGGGGCAGGTGCCCTGCAATTGCCCCCAGAACTGCCCTCAAATCTCCCCTGTCATACTGTTGGAGACGCCCGTATTACCTAGCTACCTGCACCAGTCATCTCCGGGTACCTCTGCATTATCCCTTATTAAACCACCCGCTTCTGATCTACTGTTGGCCTACTCCTTTATCCTACCGCCCAGAAAAACACACACATTTGGGTGTGGCAGTTTTTTTCATTACCTCCTTTTTCGTTAGGCTGTCTGTTGCCTCCTTTTCCCCCTTTTCCCCCTGGTGTTGGGTGAGGGCGACGGCCCACCACCACCCTCCGATCTCCCAAACATTCACATACAGAGGGCTGCCGGGGCATCTCAGAGGGCAACTGTTAGCACTGTGGACTCTGCAACCTCTCTTACTACAGGCCATGCTATACTATAATCTAGTCCTCTTTGAAGTATTGATATTGCTCTCTTGCCCACCAAGCCCTGTGCGGTGTAGAATATCATCAAATGTCAATGAACGTGAATGTTTTTTTGCTACTGTAGAAAATTCCATTCCACACCGAAGAGATTTATTTTTTCTTCTTTAAAACTGTCGTCACAGTTTTAAAGTAGCCATGTGATGTCCATTTTATAGTCATTCTTTTTTTTTTTTATCATGTCTCAGTTGTTGGATTGAAGGTTTTAAGTGCTATAGGAATATATAGCACTAGTTTTGGTGGGTTAGCTAAAAGGTAAAGATACCCACTGTATTATGTGTGGCCTAAACTGCACAACTACAATCGCGGCGCAAAGTTATGCAGTGAATGAAATCCTCAAATTGATTGAACTGAAATCACCTCCTACTATCTTGTTTATCATTACCAAGGAAATGTTTGAACGTGAACTCGACATCCCATCTTTATGTTGATGTGGCAAATGTACAGTATGTCCATGTTGTTAGCTGTTTTCTCTCAGTTGACAGGATTCAAATGAAGTATAGGAAATGCCTTGATGTTGGCACAGGATCTCCCCTTGAAATCCGTCACGGGGGTTTCCACGTTTACAATTGTTGAGATGCACACTTAAATATTTGTAGTTGAGTGCAACCTTCAATTCATATGATAAAACGGTTGTCCAATTTACCCCAGTCGTCTGCTATCAGCTGTTTGCTTTATTCAGTTGCATGCCAGTTCGTTGTGTACAGTTTAAGATACCCACAGTAAGCCACAAGGACATGGTGAATTATTATTATTATTATTATTTTAATTATTTTTAGTGTTTTTTTATTATTTGTATCCCTGGGCTGGTTTTTGTGCTCTGGTTAGCAGCAGTGACCAGGTATAGAGGCCAGGCTCTGGAGTCTGGATGGTAGAACACAGAGATGGCTGATCATTAGTCTGTTTTGTACCATTCTTCCCCCTCTACTAGTAAAAGTCTGGGTCTTATGATTTCCCTGCATCTCAATGGCAGTGAAGGGGTTGTGTCCAGACCTGAGTCCAGACCTGAGTCCAGACCTGAGTCCGCCTTACTCTGGTGCATCTGCACTGGAGCGTCCACATCTGCTTTTGGGTGTTTTTAAAAAAAGGTTGTAAACTTCATCAGCCTTGTGTACAGTGGAATGCTTTTCAAAAACAACCATCACAAAAAGATAGGATAACAGACTAAAAATGTACAATACTGTTTATTCAAGTGTTTGCTTTTACTTTTGGTAAATTCAATATAATAATAAATAAGTTAATGGCTGCTGCTTGGGCGTCTTGTCCTTCGTTTCATATCTCTGTCAGACTTATGACGGTGAGAAAGACTCATTCCACTCAGCTTTGTTCTGCAGAGTAATGATTCCCTCTTACCTTACCTTTTGGTTGTATGATGCGTGTTCAGGCATTGGCCATCTATCTCTAATACCCATCTTGTCAGATTGAGCCTGAAGGGATGGGGATGGAAGGAGAAGGAAAGCATACTGCCTGTATTCTGTGTCAGTGCAGAGTGAGATCAGGAGCAGGGAGTTTGTGTGAGCATGTAGTAGTCATGCAGTGTGTTTGGTCACCACCAGATGTCAATGTGACAGCATCAAGGCAGATAATGTGTCATGAAGTTGGCCTTAGACTTTTGTTTTACTCTCTAAATCCAAGGGGTTTTAATGAAACAGTCATTCTAACAGCATAAAAGACAGCAACATAAATAACTCTCTTACTTTAGGGAGTTTGTAACTTGAACATATTAAGATGTTGACTAAATGTTTGCAGTCAAGACAGCCTACAGAGCCTACAGCCTTCAGTATGACTGAGAGGGAGCGCAAACCAAATCTAAGCCTGTGAGCCTTTAGGTTGTGATCTCTGACTCCCTCTCATACAGGAGCCAGATGAATATAATACACATGGCACACACACATACATACCTGTGTGTGTACATACATGTAGGTGTATTCAAAATATGTGCTTAGTTTATCCCGGTAGTTTGGGACAGAAACATACCTATCTAATAATCATTTGCAAATGTTTTTGCAATGATTTCAAAGCTTATCACAAATTTTTAAAAAATCATTTCTATCAGTTTTTGCAACAGTTAAAATTCTTGGCAAGATCATGTTTATTGATGTTGTCAGTGTAGTTGCAGGGTAGGATTATAAACCCTTTTGACATTTTACACTTAACAATATTCTTAAAATTAACTACATGGTACAGCCTAAATCACTTTTGTATAGATTAATTTGTGTTGGACAACTTTGATACTTCTGAGGGCACCAGAATGCTGAAATACTTTAAGAGTTTTTAATTGGCAAAACTAATTTCCAAAACAAATGTCCTCATTGTTTTCTTGGCAAAAGAAAACCGTTAAATCTACACCTAGAGACAGAATTGAATGGGACCACAGACATGCTGATATTTCAGCTGTAAGCCTTCCTCAGAGCCATCATACCTGTGTTTTCCTTTGCCAAGGACAGTGTTGAGAAACCTGGTCCTCTTTGTTATTCAAGATTACACAGGATGTCTTCACCAAGAGAGAGCGAATCTCCAGCCAAGCCCGTGACCTTTACCTCAGCTGCATGCGCTGATATCAAGTCTTTAGGCTCCTTTTTTTATTGATTGAGGTCTTTATTGATGCAGTAAAACAAGTATTGAGCATTCAATACAAATAATCTTGATCAAAAGGATAAAAACACAATAAAGCCCTAGAGCTTGTTTCCATTGTGGTCCTTGTGTGAAGAATTGCAACCTAGAAAAGGACGTCCCACTCCAACAGAGACACTATTAGTGCAACAGGATACTGGACAATTTACCTAGCTTCATACTCATATACTTTCAGTTGATTTATTTAAATGTATTAATTAAATGCACATGTGACAATGGGGACAAATCTGTTCATGAATGTTCAGATATTCTTTGAAAGATATATTTTTCTCCTTGGTAATATAAATTATATTAATTTTTAGAGTAGTACCTTTCTTGCCACCAGAATTTGTAACTGATGTAGAATTGTGGAGACAGCATGACTGCCTGAATGTGTCACTGCCGAGAAAGAACACAAGATAACACTAAATCAGTCATCAATACCAGAAAATAACCCTGAAATCTGTTACAGGGTAACAGTGTGTTCCCGGTGATGGTTTGGGAGTTCAGATATCAGTGAGCTAACAGAAGAAAAGTTCCTTTCCTTATAAAATATTAAATTGGCACATCTTACCACATGAATTATGGAGGAGTTATCAGATAAATATCAGCATCACGGGGAAATGATGGCTAGGGGCAACAAACTACGAAGGAAGAAGGATGAAGTCAAGATCTAAGAAGTAAGTAGGTGGAGAATCCCTCCAATCTGTCATTCTCTGCTCCCTATCCTCCCTATCCAGCCGTGCTCTCTAATCTTTTCCCTGGAGTGTGCCATTGAAATCCACCGGAATTATGGAAAAGCGAGGGTGGGGAAAGCAGCAACATCATCTTAGACAAATGAAATGATCATCCTGCCAGTGTAAGCCAAGGTTTTCCTCTGTTTAACCCAGTGAGAGAGGAGATGAAGGAAGAGAGGATCAGGTGTGTATGTGGAGAGTATGTGATGTGTCACCTGTGAACCAGTACAGAAACCCACACAACAAGAAAGCAGCATTTAAACTCTTGTATTCAAACACATTACAGAGCATCAGGTTCAGCAAATTAACTTTAGACACAGGCTACATTTGTCTTAGGCAGTTCAAGCCACATTGTATGACATAAAAACAAAGCTTGAATCCTCAATAACACACGAAAAGCATGACAAAATAATTTAACATTCAATTTAATACGACTCATGTGAACCTCAGTAAACATCATAGAGATATTAAAATGTTTCTATCACTCTGGCAAAGACCTTGTAAAAGCCTCAGCAAACAACACTGACCAGTGTTGAACAGCACTGACCACAGAGTTAACAGTGTTGGGTCATTAGATCCTGGGGTGTGTGTGTGTGTGTGTATGTGTGTGTGTGTGTGTGTGAAGAGTGCGAGAACAAACAATCGAGAGGGTGATCATCACTCGCTCACTCAGTCATCCACACTCTCTCTCACACATGCATGCACACACACACACACACTTGAATGAGCATAATGGAATGTCTGCACACACACACACACACACTAATGGATGCTTAATGCAAGCGCAAACAGATTACACAACATTATTTAAGCTTATCGTGAGTATTCCAGCAATACTGGGCATAATGTCAAAACTGCATTTTAGGTTCTCGTAACTACATTAGCTTATCGAGCCAGGTATATTTAGAAGCATTGTGTGTGTCTACTTCTACATGGGGCGGGCGGACAGCCAATCAAACTTGTGTGCCAGGTGTTCTGTGTGTGTGTGTGTGTGTATGTGTGTGTGTTTTACTCCATGAGTTTCACAAATAGCAATTCTGTGTAACATCACAGGTAACCACGGAAACAGGGATGGGGAAACTGCACTCCCCGTTTGCAATTCTGCCATAAGGGGAGACAGAAAAAGACGAGGCACCGTCCATCTATACATTCTCTTTACAGGCAGCATGACTTTTTATGAAAGTAGAGCCGCCATCTAATTATACGACAACAAAATCCCAAAATTTTGCAATACATTTCCACTGTTCATCTCTGTTTCGATTCTACTCTTTTTATACATCAAACTAATGCTAATGTATGCAAAGCGAGTCAGCCACGCGAAAGCAAATCCCTCCGCAGTTCAGGGTTGGTGTGTTTGGGCACATATTTAGACACACTAGTCCCCCTGTGGGGAACCAGACTGAGGCTCTGATCCAAAGCGTATTGTCCCTCCAGTCCTCTTCTCTAATGCAGAGGATGAATGCCTGGCAGCTAGACCGGTTGGTGCTTCTGGTCCGGTCTTCCTGTTCGATGTCATGCAGTGACATTATTCGATAACCCCGTTGTTATCCTTTATCTTTCTAGCAATTTGTCGCTTTGCCTTCTGGTTCATCTTTCATCGTGTTCCTATTACATTACCAAAAGCCAAACCAGAGAGACATTATTGAGTATAATTACTGAACGGGACACCAGGAGTCTGAGTTTAGCGCCAATAAATAAATAATCTCATCTGTTGAAATCTGTGAAATAGGTTTCACAGTCAGTCAAACTGTTAACATTTGATTTGTGTGCGATGACAGAACAGGAAGCCAGTTCACAAGTCGGTGAGCTGTGATCTTCTCTCTCATGCATACATTGCTGAGATGGCCGTCAGGGAGGATGTTAGACTCACACGCTCGCTCTGACACATGCATATGCATTATGCACAGTGACTTAAGTGTGCTCCTACACACACATGTACACACACACTCACAAACACACACACAGATAGAGCTAATTAGCTGATGGTAATTTTATATGTGAGGGAAACAACACCACTAACACAAGTTTACATCATAAACTACCCTTGAAAACTGATTCCACACCAATATCATGTCACTGCTTCTCTGGAAAACACGAGTGTGTGCTACTCATTTACAAAACTAGCAAACCGTTACTTATTAACAGCATGAAAAATAATAATTCTGACCTCACGATCGTCAATATATGTTATTTTCACGTCGTCGCGTTCACATATTGTCCCCTAGAGCGTTGCACACCTTGAGCTCCAAGAGTTTCTACTGACAGTGATGACACCACACCAGAGACCTGAAGAGTGTGCCGGCCCTGTCTCAAGCCTTCCAGAAGTCCATCTTCGAGCTCTGAGGTGATGTCTACGGTTTTAATCTTTAGGGAATGTTATCTTTTTCAGTATGTCTTTGACTATGCTACCTTGTCCCTGTATATGGGTGGTTATAGACCTTTCCCCCGGCTCTTTGCTCCCAGCCCTCAGCCTGCAAAACCCTGCCAGAGACAGACGTATGTCCAGCCTGCCACCCGTCTGCTGCTACAGCCCTCAGGAGACGTCCATCAGGGTCTCAGACAGCTGTAGGAAGTCAGATCAGTCCCCAGCCCTGACTCTAATCACATACTGGGACACAGTGGAAGGTGAACTGGTAGTCTTGGCTAATGGGTGAGACCATCGCTAGTGCTGACCTGTAAGTTGAGTGTCTGACATGGACCCAACACCATAGAAACAGAGCTCACACACGCCTATATCTGCAGGCTGTTGTCTTCCCAAGTCTTCTCTCTCTGTCCCTTAGCGGTGTTAACTTACAGGATTTCGCTTTTCACAATATGAACTAGGAGCTATATCACCCTAGAAACTCAACCTCTGCATCCCTTTCTGTCCCTGTCCAGTCAGCCCACGTGAAAAAAGCTGTTCTACTCTGGCAGCAAATGTATGGAAATTAAGTTAAGTTAGGTGGAAGTCATATTTGACGTATTTCACTCTGCTCTAATAGATAGTTCGGACAGTTCTAGCTGTACGTCTCTTTTACAGCTAACGGCTATACACACTCTTCCAGTTGTCAGCCACTCGCACGCCAATCACCTCTCAGCCACTTTTCAGCAAAGTGTTTGGTACTGTCTCAGTCGTAGATGTCTCGTTTAGCTGCGTACCGCTGTGCTGGTCTCAGGTCTGGGCGAGGGAACGCACACGGAGCCCATCCTGTTGAGGGAGGTGGCTTTAGTCACGCCCTCGCTGCCCACGGTGGAGAGAGGGAAGCTCTCGTAGCTTTCCGCCGGCCCGTTGCCACACTGGCAGCGCTGCAGCGTCGATTTCAGCTCCCTCTGGAAGTTGCTGTTGAGGAAGCCATACACCACGGGGTTGATGCAGGTGGAGGCCATCGCTGTTAGATGGCAGGCGGAGAAGACGGCGTCGTGCTGGCAGGCAGGCAGGGCCTGGTGGTGCCAGTCAAACAGGGTGTTGAAGACATTAAGCGGCAGCCAGCACAGAGCGAAGGCTGCCACTATGGCTGCCAGCATGGTGTTGATCCTCTGGGCTCCCCGAGTCTTCCTGCTGCGCTCCACCATGTCCCTGCACAACACAGCATGACTCTTACTGTCATACACTACCATCAAATATCACACTAACCCTAAGGCAACGTCTCATGAGACAATTTACTGCAATAGATTTGGACAATATCGCCTTCAGCTTGCACGGTAATGTGCATTAACAGTGGGCTCAAAATGTTGCCTGTGTATCATGTATCATTATAACAAACATACTGTCACACAGTGGATGGCAATAGTAGAATATATGAAGTAAAACGAGCTTGTGATTTGAGTGAACTGTCCCTTTGAGACGAATGACAAAGTACAGCTGTGTGACCTGCGTCGTCTCAGGCGCAGGAAGATCCTGACGTAGCAGAGAAGCACCAGCAGCAGCGGCAGGCAGTACTGGAAGAGCAGCAGAGAGGTCGTGTAGGCCAGACGATGCTTCTCTGACGGCCACAGCTCCATACAGATCAGATGGTCCCTAGGATGAGAGAGAGAGAGAGAGAGAGAGAGAGAGAGAGAGAGAGAGAGAGAGAGAGAGAGGGCATCATCAGATAAATCTCCCCATGATGCCATTTGTCTTGGACTCTTGGACTCTTATGAGGAAAGCACCAGTACGTAGCACGCAGACCAGTTAGCCCCACAGACTGGAGATGGTGCTGTTGAGTCTTGACTCAAAACGTGTTGAAAAGTAACCTGTCGGCTCATGGAGTCCACGTTTTGCCATGAGCTGACGGAGACTGTCAACGGTGACTTTTAAACTAAATTGCGCTTTTGGGTGATTATGTTTTGGATATATGAGTGTTTCGGATTTTGACCAGCCTCTTTCTGCCGCACGGCATCTCATCAAGTTTCACTGCCGGGAAAACAGCAGACCACGGTGGGACTACAGACAGACAGACAGACAGACAGACAGCCAGACAGACAGACAGACAGACAGACAGACAGACAGACAGACAGACAGATGTGGATGCCAGTGTATTTGCAAGACCAAACCTGAGTGACGGTTTCCTTGTGGATAGCCACAAGTCATGTGGTCATCCAGAACGAGAGAAAAATAAAGAAACAGACAGACAGAGAGGCAAGCCAGATAGAGGATTAAAAGGCAGGTGCATGCAGTGCAGATGCACACACACACACACACACACACACACACACACACACACACACACACACACACACACACACACACACACACACACACACCCAGAGACGATCCCTCACCTGAAGGGGTTGACAGGCAGGCTGATGTTCTGGAAGGGGACATTAGTGAGGATGCTGAAGGAGAGGAAGGGCAGGGAGATGAAGCAAGCGACCAGCCAAGTCAACCCTACGGCCAGGTAGGAGTGACCAGGAGCAGGGGACCAGCCAGTGGGATGTAGGATCAACTGATGGCGCTCCAGAGCAATCAGCACCAAGGAGAAGATCGACACCGTCACGGACATGCATTGAACGAACGGAGTCACCTGACAGAAACAGAGAGACGGAGAGAAACATAACTGGTACCAACATCGTACCAAGCATTCATATGTGTGTGTGTGTGTGTGTGTGTGTGTGTGTGTGTGTGTGTGTGTGTGTGTGTGTGTGTGTGTGTGTGTGTGTCCAGTCCACTGACCTTGCACAGGGCCTCTCCCAGCACCCAGTGGTCCATCAGTGTGTATATAGCCGTAACAGGCAGACACACCACACACATGAGGATGTCGGAGCATGACAGGTTGGCGATCAGGATGTTGGTGACATTGCGCAGCTCCTGTTGCCGAGCGATGATGAACACCAGGCCTGCGTTACCTAGCAACCCGATTGCTATGACGGTACTGTACGCCACGATCAAGAAGGTGGCTCCACCCACCGAGGGCGGGCACTTAGTACTCTCTGCCCAGTCAGAGGCTTCCCAGCCACTGAGGACGCTGCTGTTATTGGACATGGCAGGGAGAGGAGAGGAAAGAGGAAGGGGTGATGAAGAAGAAGAGGTGTCAGGTTTCAAGGTGACTGAGGCCCTGGGGCAGCTGCAAGACTTCTCTTCCCCCAAAGATGAAAGTTTACAGCTGGATCAGAGTTGAGGTGACAGGATGAGGGAGGCAGAAGACTGACAGGAAACTCCCAGTAAGGACTGGGACTGGTGTATATGGGAGGTATGGGAGGTGTGGGAGTGTGACTGAAGAGAAGAGTGGTTCAAATATACACGTTTTCCTCCATTTCCTCCACGTTTGGTGTCCCAGTGGCTCAGCTCAGCATCAACCGGTCCCTGTGAAGGACAGAAAACATGACAACACTGAGACTTATGAAAGACAGAGGGAGGTGAAGGAGGAGCGGAGAAACAGTCAATGGTGAAGAAGATGATAAAAACTGAGGCGAGGTTATGTCGAGGAATTATTAAAAAATAGAAGAGCGATATTAAAGGGAGGAGATATAAAAAGGAGTATTTATAAACATCTCTCCTTCTCTCTCTCTCTCTTACTCTCCTTCTCTTCCTCTGTGACTTTCTTTTTGGTATGCATCTCTCTATCCTCCATGCCCCCAATTTGACTCGACGTCTTTTCCTCCATCTGCATTGTTTCATCTCCTATTTCTTTATTTCCCCTTTCTGCTCACCTTCCTCTGCAATCAGAGAGATAGAGAGGGAGAGTGAAGCGAGGTATCCAGTCACACCA
>OMLI01098171.1:0-11613 GCA_900302605.1 Rondeletia loricata
TTATACTAAAAGGAAAGAAGACGGGAAATATGAGCACAAAGGTGCTTTAGTGACAAAGAATCCAAGTCCAGGAACTTGTTGTTTTGCATGTTAAAAGCCTTTAATTTGAGGGACCAAGACATTATTATAATAATAGCTGCATATATCGGCTTACGCCTTCATCATAAGTCATCATAACTTTGTAAATGTAAAACAATAGCAGTTACATAAGGCTGTAATTGCAATGTGTTTATTTCATTGTAATGAGGCTTAACATATTTCTAATAATATTTTAGTGCACCGTTGGTTGCTGAAGGTTTTCCCTTTTCCTTGGTTTACTTAACTAAATGGTTGACAGCAGTAGTTGTAGATTTGTTTATTTGGAAGGGACAGCGTGCATTAATGGACAGGACATACATAATGAACTGTAAATACACCGGATTTAGCAGGAATGCTAATTTCCATCCGTAGTCCCCACACTGGCAGTGTTGAAATAACAGTATCATGTAGCCAAATTTCACTTTAAAACATGAAGAAGAAATGTTGTCATGATGAAATATCCACAGAAAAACATTTCAAACCCTGAAACCTGCACTAGAATCGTAACTGGGTCCAAAACACAAAGATGAATGTGGAACCAAACCCTAAAAAAGCACCAGTTCTACACAGTTTAGTTACAGAGGAAACACTGACTGATCTACAGAAAATTTGAAAACAAAAAGTGAAATAGCCCTCAGCTTGAGTTAGACAGGGATGGAAAATGTGGCATTAAGTAGTCGCTGACTTTCATCAGCCTCTACTGGCTACCAGTCTGGACCAGCCTACAGTGGCCTGTAATGGACATAATAAAGTCATATTTTCACATTAGAGGCAAGTAAGCTAGCAACTTAGAGCAGAGATCCAACAGAAACATCTAGTGAAGAGGTAATACACTACACGGCCAAAGGTATGCAGACACCCCTTCTAATTTGTGGATTCGGCTCTTTCAGCCACACCCACTGCTGACAGGTATAATATAAAGTCAAGCACACAGCCATGCAATCTCCATAGACAAACATTGGCAGTAGAATGGGCCGTACTGAAGAGCTCAGTGACTTTCAACGTGGCACCGGCATAGGATGCCACCTTTCACACAAGCCTAAGATCACCAATGCCAAGCTTCGGCTGGAGTGGTAAAGCTTGCCGCCATTGGACTCTGGAGCCGTGGAAACATGTTCTCTGGGGTGATGAATCACGCTTCACCATCTGCGTCCGACGGACGAATCTGGGTTTGGTGGATGCCAGGAGAACGATACCTGCCTGAATGCATAGTGCCAACTGTGAAGTTTGGTGGATGAGGAGTAACGGTCTGGGGCTGTTTCTCATGGTTCGGCCCCTTAGTTCCAGTGAAGGGAAATCTGAACGCTACAGCATACAATGACATTCTAGATGATTGTGTGCTTTCAACTCAACAGTTTGGGGAAGGCCCTTTCCTGCGTCAGCATGACAATGCCCCCTCTGCACAAAGCGAGGTCCATACAGAAATGGTTTGTCTTGATCGGTGTGGAAGAACTTGACTGACCTGCACAGAGCCCTGACCTCACCCAACACCTTTGGGATGAACTGGAACGCCGACTGCGAGCCAGGCCTGATCGCCCAACATCAGTGTCTGACCTCACTGATGCTCTTGTGGCTGAATGGAAGCAAATCCCTGCAGCAATGTTCCAACATCTAGTGGAAAGAGAAGAACAGTGGAGGCTTTTATAGCAGCAAAGGGGACCGACTCCATATTAATGCCCATGATTTAGGAATGAGATGTTTGACGAGCAGGTGTCCACATACTTTTGGCATGTCACTATGCAAAATACTGCTTTGTCATTTGCTGTTTTGACTGGAGAACGAGGCTTTTTAGTCTCTGTAGCTGAAATCATTAATGTCTTGTGTGAGTCCGGTTGCTCGCTCATAGCACCGTCCTCCATTGTTGAGCAGTTTGTCAAATTGTAGTAACATGCAAAAAATTTGCAAACAATGGAGCCAATAATACCTATATACTGTATATATATATATATCTTGACTAGCTAAAGAAATAGGCTATATAAATATAAGCAGAATTATGGGTTTCTATTCATGTTACTCTATTTAACACTACATGTAGTAAGGGTGTTGCTCATTTTAAGGTGTGTTAAGACCATAAATTGTGCTTCTCCCACTGACCTCCATTGTGACTTTCCATATCGCTGGACCCTCTGTATTAGAAACTTCAGGTGATGATCAATACTCATAACAGGCAAAAATAATAACATTACTGTAATGCTTTACTAAGCAACATGTTATTACGCAACACTAATCCTGATATCAGTTAGCCATCAATATGTATCAATATATCATATTTCAGCCACATCGAGGGAGTGTTACTGATCTTTTCAAGCCTTTTCACACCAATGACGATTTTTCATGCAATAAATTAGAACAGCAATAAAATAAAAATCGATGTTCAGATGTAAAAAAAAATCCAAATTTGGAACCAGCTCAATTTGTTTTTCTTAAATTCAGTGGAGATCCAATGATTATCTTTGCTGTGGCATGTTAACATGTTTACATCACACATTAGATCTGTATCGTGTGAAACTGGTCTTGAACTCGAGTTTACACTGGCTGAATTTGAACAGGAGTGAGACCCAACCTTGGCTTTTCTACCGTTTGCCGGATGTGAGGATGTTGACAAAGATGCTGCTTCTTTCTGAGTTGAACAAGCTGATAAACTGTACAATCTGTTCTGTGGGGAAACCAGTGATTTGTACATCGCTGCTGTCCAATGTCAACCTTGTATCTCCTAAAGTCAGTTTCTCAAGAATGGAGAAAAACTAAAAATGTCCCCCATTGGTGCTCATTCTTTCTGTTCAGTGGTTTTTGAACGGGTCTCCTTGCCTCCAGGGTGATGGAAATGACTGAAGCACATAAATAATCCTGTGACCTTTTCATGTCACATGGAAAATGCAGATACTGGAGTTACTGGGTTTTCACACGACAGCCGCGATTTTCATCTGCCAATTCTTGCAAGAACACTGTAGTTGAATACATTTTGAATATTTAATGTCAAACACTTAATTCATCATATCTTGCAATAGTTAGAAAATCTTATAAGGTATTTCAAGCCTCTTTCAAGTCACATCAAGCTCAATCTGACATTTGAAAGTATCTTTTTACCAGAGTCTGACTCTGAGTAATGCTGAAGTATGCAAGACATAGTAGGCAACTTGTATAGAAATGTGTGATATAATCTTGTATATTGAATATTATTATCAGTAAGGTCAGTGAGATGTTTTCTAAAGGTATTGTAGATATTAAATTATAGAGTTTTTAATGATTCAGTGATGTTTTGGGTCTTTATTGTTATTGTTTGTTTATTCTTTATATGTATTCAGTTATTTGAGTTCAATTTGAGTTTTAACAGTCATTTTGCAGCAGCAGTGGCCAAGAGATTAGAGAAGTTAGCTTGTGAGAGTTGAAGTTGAAGTTGTAATCAGTAACGTAATCCAAGGCCTTTGCAATATTTGAGGTATAAACCATAAAGAAAAAAGGCTTTTGCACACCTTTAAAGGAAAAATCAATTAACTGTGAATAGATATACAATTCCTGCACACTATCTATTATTTCAATGTGACGTTTCGGTCACAAGACCCAAGATCTGGCATACATGAAGGTCTTGTGACCTTCACATTGAAATGAATTGTTTATCTATTCACAATATTTGAGGTATAAAAGCACAGTCAAGAAAAAGTGAAAAAATAAAGAAGTTCAGGAAATTTATTTCAGGTTTACATACAAACACACATGTTCTTCTTTGCCGCATTTTATAATTAAAGACGTATGATGACAGTCAAACAACAAATAATGCAGGACTGGCCTCCTCACACACTCCCACACTCACTTGGACATCAATTTCAAGGACTTTTCAATGGCTTTCAAGGTATTGGTTGGTGGAAAAATTGGCATGTTTTGGGATAAGACATGACATCAAGTTTTTGTCTTTCTTTTTTTACTCCTGATCTTGTCAAGTGAAGAAATCCTGGTGAAATCCTTCATTTTCAAACTGCTGCTGTATCAACAGAAACCTCCATCACAGGGTTTTCCTCAGGATGTGAAGTGTTGATCCTAAAACAGAGAGCTGAGGCATATTGATCAGTTTGGGTGCTATATTTTAATGACAAAAATGAAGTAGTTTCAAGGCCATCCATTCTTTTTCAAAAAATTCCAAGGCCGTATTTTCTCAAATCCACCAACTTCCAAGGATTTTCTGTAATGATATTGTTTATATTTTTATTGTATCACGTATACTTAAATGATTTAAAATGAATGTTGAAGATGAAGATCGAGAGCATTTTGACTAACAAGGCCCTACAGCTTTCATATTTTGTAATAATGAACATATTTTCAGGCAAGAGGGACTGTGTTAAAGAACAAGTAGAGATGTTTCAGGTCGTGGTGTCGACTAGTGTTCAGCTGCTTACTGCTGCTGGCCACTAGAGGGCGCTGGTTACTAGTCACTGCTGTGATCCAAAGGCTGGTTCATTATCTTCATCTCAAGTATTCTTGGTACAGAAGTGGATCATATATAGTGTTTCGTAGCACCCATGGGTCAAATTTTTGTTCAAATGAAAACTTGAATCATGACATTTGACCTTTGACAAACTGTGCCTTTCATTGGCAGTGTGCTTGCTGATACAAGTCCATATTAATCTATACATACTATATAATAGCGTACTATATTATACCTACTGTATCATACAGTATTATTCTTACACCTTATGTCTTTAACAGGTAATAGTTTGTAGAAAAATAAGGTTTTCCTCACATTTTTGGTAGAAATAGTTGGCCAGAATATCTAATATGTTAAGAAAAGCACTGATGTTGGTCCACAGCATTGATGAGCGGTCAAAGTTAGTTTGAGGTTTGTGCTCACATATATTTGACTCAAGAACCAAGAGAACTGATGTGGCAAGCTTATAAATGTACAATTTTTATTTTCATTTGTAAATGTACGTTATTACTTATTGTATTTTAGCATCATTTTATAAATGAAGAAACAACGGAAAAGCATTCACAAAGTAAGAAAACATTTATAGATGCATACATACATACAATATATCTATGTGATAAAACACAGCATCACATGTAGACTGACCTCAGTACAGCCCGACCCTCCTGAAGCCCTCTGGCCAAAGGAATTTATAGGAAAATTCAGCATCAAAAATGTCATGAAACATTTTTCACTGATCTACTGTGGCGTTAAGGGGGAAATCACACCGTTACTGTAATTGTAGTTTGCAATTTGAACAGAAAACTAAACACAGAATCCAGTCTTTAAACTGAAAACTATAAATAATTGTGCCAACACAGCAATCTATCATGTTTAGCTCCTTTTGTAGCTGTTTCCTACCAGCTCAAATCGGTTTTCTTCAAATCTCAACTCCAAGCCTGCTCAATTATGTGACACAAATCAGGGCTACATTTCCTAAATGCATTTCAACACCAAGGTCATCTCTGTCCATTGATTTATAATGGAAGTAAGACTATCTTTACGCTAAAATCCTTTCACAGAAACTATAGACGTTAGCTTTTGTTGCTGTTGCAGCGAAAAAGGAGGAGTGACCTCTGAAGCATCTTTGACAGAGACTTCTGCTATGAATTCCAGGCTGCAGGTCTGGAACCATGCATGTTGGCAGGGTAAATGTGTGATGGACCACACTGTACACAGACAGGGACATTTTAAGTTTACAACGTATGAACCACATGTGAATTTTACCAGTCTGTTGCAGGCACAATGAACAAAAGTGTAGTGTGTTTGCTTGTTTGAAAGTTAGATCTTTGTAAGGAAAAAAACAGGTGCCAAACAAGTCAACTTTGTTGCACTCAAAAAAGATAAGATCAAATATAAAAGAAAGCCCTTAAGAGATTGACGATGGATTGTTTCCTCTTTTTGAGAAGTTCTTGAATAATGATAGAAACTGGAATGTTTTCAGATATCTGTCATTGGTTTAGCAATCTCTTCTGTCTCATAGGTTTCTTCATATTTTGGTTTTCAGCAGCGCCACCAGAAACGCGTCTAAATCCATTATGCTGACAACAGTGGTAAAAACACACCCGTCTGAGTTCTGAGGTCCAAGCAGGTTTCTCCCTGTGTGTGTGTGTGTGTGTGTGTGTGTGTGTGCGTTTGCGTGTGCGTGCAGCAGCCATGTGTCCTGTAAAAGACACTGAAACCCGACCCGCTCTGGATAGGAGGGTCAGCTAAATGTGTGTCAGGCTGCTAGGTTGAAAACAGAACAATTTATAAACATGGATCACTGTAACTCAAATGTGTACACACACACACACACACACACACACACCCACACACACACAGTCCGATCCCACCCAACATCAGCACGACCCGATACTGGATACTGTAGAACCTCCACGCACATTTTTATTATTGCTTCTTCATGGCACAAATAATAGAAAGAAACAATACATCATGTTATTCATACTATTATGTTCTCTTTTGCCATGCAAGCTGACTACAGTACTGCATCTATATTAGCTTATATTACACAGAACAGAACAAAACAAAAGGAACAAAGCAGATTTATATCTGATTAGCCAACACAGTGCCAGACTAACTACTACGGCTGTTTTTACAGGTGTTTAGTGAGTAGATACAAAAAGGATTATTGTTGTCATTATTATTATTATCATACAAAATAATGGTAATGATAGTAATAGCAATAATAAAAAAATAAGAAAAACACATTCTCAGGGCGTCACAGATATAATGGAACAAACGGGGGCCAAACGTGTTGTTTGAAATAATTTAAACATTTCTGACATTCATTCCTTCTGGTGTATATATTTGTATATAAGTAGTGCTTTATTTTAGAAATAAAACTGACAAACACAAAAGGGCTGCATTCTCTGAATGCTGTGCAAATAACATCTCTTTACATGAACCCCCATCCTCCTTTACCATCGCTACACACACACCACACCCTCTCACTGTTCACACACACTCTCTCTCTCACACACACAGAAGTCCAACTCAGACTCATTCGTAGCATTGTTTTCAAACCACCATCACTGCCTTCCATTGAAGACAGAGGACTGCAGTCAATATATCGTCAGTGTGACTGACAGCTTCGCCTGCAGGGGACCCCAGGGCGACTGCACCCGCTCCAGCCAGGGCAGCAACATTACCGTTTTGTACATCCCAAAATTCACCAGCCGCTTTCACTCTTTTACCAGCCAAGTAGGTTTTTAGAATAGGACTCCAAATGATGGCTGCTTACCTGCCAAAATGGCCGGTAGACCAGACTAACTTACCAGCCACAGCCAAACTTTAGCAACATCTGGCTGGTGGCCAGTGGAAGTTTCCCACCCAGACTCTAAGTCACACTCTAGACTCCTATCCGACACAAGGTAGCATGGCTTCTAGGAAGAATGACGAGAAGACACAAATAGTTGGTGTCCTAGGTGGCATGTTGCAAACCTGCACTGTGTTGAACCTCAAACTGGACTGTGCAGCCATGAAAATATAAGACTGTCTCCTCCTCGTTCACCCTCATTTTACCTCCCACCAGGAAGTGAAACCTCACTGGATCTCAGTACTCCAGACACACCAAGTCTTCCACATCTGCATTACCTGAGCAGACACAGTCATGCTAATCTCGCCAACCTCAGCACTGACTGGCAGTCAGTGGCAAACAGTTACAGCTGTCCTCAAAATTGCCTCAGCAGATCAACAGGGAAAATATCAGGACAAACAACACTGGAGGATTACAATACTTCCTGCGTTAGAGTTCAATGTTGGAATTGAAGTAATTTTCTGTTCAAACTACCTGTTTATAATAAGACAGAGTCGCTTCTCTGCGTTCAGTCTGCACTGGCAGTGTTTGCAACTTAGCCATACAATACAGCCGTTAAAGCTACAGTGGCAGCCATGTCAGCTCCACTGTCCCGCCCCCTGACTGTTGCTAAGCAACTGTTCACTCCATTCCTGCTGATGTTTAGGATACTGGGCATTTAACCGTGATACACCCCCCCCCCCCCACACCTATTTTCAAGCAAAAACAACAGCAATGACTACATCTGTGTATAATGCTGATCTGAGTCCAGGACTCTGTTTCCCATGAGCGTCTTATGGCTAATGCGGCCTTCAAGTGCTGTCAGTAATATCATAATTGCAAGTGGAAAGCACATGAACGAGCCAATAAAGTCTGTGAGGCGGAAATCATTCCTTTCCATCCAACAGTCCATTTTGCTATTATTTCTGACAAAAAGCACTTGAACGCGTGACACGTTGTATTTATGACTTACACACTCAAAAATCTGAGCTTACGAGGAGCACTTGAAGGCAGCATAAACGCTTCTGCGTTGCACTAGAAAGCCTCGGTGCTAAGAGGCTCATGGGAAATTGAGTCCAGCCTTATTGCAGAGAGAATTTGCGAGGGAGAGACACAGGGAATACAACTGTATGCCAACCTACTATAGGTTTTACTGACAAAGATCCCTAAAATAGAAAGAAAAAAGCAGAAGAATAGAAACACAAAGAAACTAAAAAGAAAACTGAACTGATGCATTCAATCAGTTTCCTTTCAGAACAGCTGAAAGGTCAAACTGTGAATATCGCATTAACAGTAATACAATAATTTTTCTCTCTTTTCCCTTGAAACACGTTATTCTTTTTCATTCAAGAAAAACATGGACATAGTAGTGTCTCACAAACAAACATGTATGTATATATCGGTTGAACAAGAATACATACACAAACGCTTTTTTTTTTCTTCTTTTTTTTTTTAACCTTGTGAATTAATCTTAAAATCAGTCAGTGAAGCATCCAGGATGTGAGGATGTTGAATGGAGTTCTGTGAATCCACAACACTCTGAAAGTCTGACAGAGTAAAAATCACCGATCGGTTTGAGGGGATCGGTTTGACCAATCTCGTCTCCCAGAAGGAAGGGGAGGGAGGAACTTTTCACACAGTGCGGCGTCCCCAAAAAAAGAAAAGTGTTTGAGTGAAAATGCCAGTCCTCAAGTTGTCCGATAAGATTCCTCAGCACGAGGGAAAAAAAAAAAACACACAACACTAGAACAGCATCCATAAATAAGATCGACGACAAAAGAAAAGTTCTGTAAGACAAAAAGTCATCATGTTTTGAAAAGACGAGTGCAAAGTCTTGATTGTGGCTGGTGGGATAATGATGATGATGATGATGAAGACGAGAACGGTGATGATGATTCCTCTTCAGATGCGGTGGCTTTAGGTATGAGCTGCGGCTGTGGTTTACATGATGGAAAAGGCAGTGGAGGCCGCAGTGAGATCGGTTGTGGCCGCTGTCACTCAGGAATGGAGTGCAGGGGATTGGGTGGTGAGGAAAAAGGGGGCGGGCCATGTAGGAGTGACGAAATGTATGGCCAGTGGTAATGCTGCATTCGTGTCATATGGGGAAAGACGGGAGATACACACTTCCTACTTAAAAATACTACTTGGGAGCTCAGGGTTTTGGCGATGGACCCCAATTTCTCTGACTTACTGAATTCTGACATCACCAACAAAGAAATACCTGTAGTCAAGTGCAGGGAATTATGTTTTCATTTCAAATAAAACAAACAAAAAGTGGACGATTTTCAAGTCATTTTGCGATCACATTTTAAAATGCCATGGCAAGACACAACTACTCGCTGGACTTTTCATTTATGGTTGCCATTGCAATGTTTCGCTTGCTGTAAAACACTAATTCAAACGCATCACTCACTAAATGCATGTGTGTCAAGTATGAAACAGCCAATCAGGAGCAACCGACGTCTACAGAAAACTTCAATCATGACGGCTTCAAATGAGTTTGAATGCGTGAACACCAAACCGTTGCTTTGAACCACCGAGTCGTTCTGACAGTTTTCCCCATATGACATGAATGCAGCATAACAAGCGGCGGTCATGAAGTCACATCGAGTGTCTCGACTCGTGTTGGCGTTAACCAGGACTTCCTGGGTGGGCGTGTCCTGTACAGGTAATGAATCTCGTTGGCTGGAGTTTTTTTTAGGTGGGCTGATCCTCCCGGTTGTGATGACAGCTGACTGGCTGAAGTACTTCCTGGATGGGCGGGTCCTCGCAGCTGTAATGACATCTGATGGGCCGCGGGTGTCTGGGGAGCGCGGGTCTAGATGGATTTGGAGGAATCCTGTTTGCTGATGAGGACTTCCAGGAGGCGGAGTTTGGCCTTGATCCTCTTGTACTCCCTGTACTCCTCCAGCATCGGCACTCTGTCCTCCTTCTGAACATTTCTACAGGAGAGGAGGGATAAGGGGGAGGGAGACAGAGGGGAATGAGTTTTTCTTTTCATGCTCTGATGAACTCCCCGCTTTAGTTGCCTCTGAGCAAGGCACTCCTAGCTGCTCAACAGCCATAAAGGTGTTCTTTGGCCTTCTCCGGACGACGTTACTATTACCAGGGAAGATCTGGTGATTGGTAATTACGAACTCAGGACCCCAGGAATTTTATCCCGCCTGGAACAAACATGTCAGTGATTTTCTCCAGCTACCCTGGTAAAACTTCCCTCTGAAATGACCTACTGTATTTTGAGTTAACTCTGATTTCCTACAGTAATTTTAATCCCGTCCGGATCGACATCTGGTGTTTCACGCAATTACAGACTTGCGCAACCGGCATCTCTATTACAAGGGCCATATCATTTTAAAAGGGAAGTGACATTGTGTGATGCATTCGCTCAGGTGTGTCCCTGGATTACTAAACTATTTTACCGTCCGGATGACTGATGTGCGTGGGTAAAATCAAATTACTGACCGTCCCTGGTAAAACTAATGTCATATAGATAGGGCTTTAGTCAACTTAACTCAATAAATAAGAGTTACAACATTACTATGTAAGGCCCATGTATTATCCAGGATGTATAATGTGTGTGTGTGTGGGTCTAACGTATTGTTTTGGTTTTCAGGAGAGACAACAGGAACACAACTAAACACATTATGCTGCCGGGTTTGTGTTTGTGTGTGACCAGGGCGTAAAATTAACCTTTTAGCTCACCAGCCAATGGCCGGTGACCTCCCAAAATGTACCGGCCAAACATATTTTTCACCGGCCCAAAAAAAATGCATGCATTATTTGACAAAAAATTATTACCTTACGTTTTTAGTATGAAAATCCATCAGACAATTATGAATAGATAAAATTACATTACCACTATTTTATTGACTTTATTTCATACATTATCAATTTACATTATGGTTAATAAACCAATTCATTCACATTTTATATGCGTGTTTTCCCTGCAACTGTGCATTTGTGCCTGTCTTTTTTGAACGGTCCTGAACATGGTAATCATTTTTCTTTTTGTTCGGTCCCCCGCTTCATCAGTTTAGCCCAAAACCCACTAAAAATAGAGCATTTCAGAAGCGGAGCGTCTTCAAGCTGAATTTCATTCATGCGCACCTGATGGAGCCTCTGAGGTGAGAGAGGGAGAAAGATAAAGAGAGATTTGTACACTTTGAAACTTTCGAGCTTTTATTTTGAAGGCTACAAAACGGATGTTATTGACATTTCCAGGCTTTTATTTTGACGGCTAAATGCTTTATTTTCTGGTTACTTGAGGTAGCTTAACGAA
>OMLI01098175.1:0-20822 GCA_900302605.1 Rondeletia loricata
GCCAGCGCCTTTCTGTCATTCATTTCTATGGTAAAGACGCGCTAGGCGCGCTCCTCTTCCCAGCACCGCGCAGGGCGTTTTTAGCGCCCTCAGCGTCTGGCGTTTTAGGCGGAACGCTCTGAGCGCCTAGAGTTGAGAATAGTTCAACTTTTGTAGAGAAGCGCCGCTCGTCAATGTCACTTTTTTCGACCGACCAATCCAAATCGAGTAGGAGGCGGGACTAAAAATATGAAAAACATGGCGGAAGAAAGACTGATTTTAGCGGTGTCGGACAACCCGGTGATATACGACCTGACTTTGATATCGTGCACCCACACACTCCTACCCCTTCTCCTGACAGCGGGATCTTCTTCGAGATCCGCCGCAAGAGCAATCGCAAGGATTCGGTTTCTGGCATTCATGTTTATCCGCTATGTTATCTGTAAGCTATTTCGGGCTATTTGTACTGTGCCCAGCCAGAGCGCGAAGCGCGCGCTCTGGCTGGGCACAGCACTCAGCGCTCAGCGTTTTTTGGAAGCGCTTCCAAAAAACGCTGTGGGCGTTCATATTTTTGATATGCAGAGCGCTCCGCCATAAAAAAACGCGTTCGGTGGACACGGCCCCTAATTCCAGTCCAAAGACATGCAGGTCTGGTGAATTAGAGACTCTAAATTGCCCATAGGCGTGAATGTGAGTGTAAGTGTGTTTGATGTAGAATGGTATATGATGTAGCATATGATGTACATGTAGTATTTAGACTATACAGCATGTATATGATGTAGTATGGTATATGATATATAGTGATGTAGTATGGTATATGGTATATAGTGATGTAGTATGGTATATGGTATATAGTGATGTAGTATGGTATATGGTATATAGTGATGTAGTATGGTATATGGTATATAGTGATGTAGTATGGTATATGGTATATAGTGATGTAGTATGGTATATGGTATATAGTGATGTAGTATGGTATATGGTATATAGTGATGTAGTATGGTATATGGTATATAGTGATGTAGTATGGTATATGGTATATAGTGATGTAGTATGGTATATGGTATATAGTGATGTAGTATGGTATATGACATGTATATGGTATGTAAAGCCCTTTGAGACATGCTATAGAAATAAACTTGACATGTTACACTAATAGATTAAGTTACTTCCAGCAATATCATGCAAACAATAAATAGACTATCCCAAATATATTTTTGAAAAGGTTTAGCCATCAAAGCCACTAATGAGGAGCTAAATCTGAACTATACAGTCACTGCCTAATCTATGATGATAACATAATGAATGTACTGATTTGACTGGACAGTGGCTGATGAATTAAAGGTATGAAATTGCACATATCTGCTATTTAGGGGGACACTCCTCATGAGGAACACATTTACCTCAAGAACCCATAACTTCCGCCTACTTTGATTTTCCGGCATTTCAATTTTTTTTGAAAACACTTCAAATCTATTGCTTCCTAGGAATTTTCACCAATCTGCATGAAACTCCGTACACACAATCTATGGGCAAAAGTTTGAAAAGTAAAAAAACAGAGCCACTATGAGCCAATGAATATACGATGAAAGCGCGATGGGCGTGGCTTTTCAAAAACATGCTTATATCGACAGCAAAATTTAATCTAGTGATTTCCTTTCCAATAAGTAAGTTGTGCAGGAAGCTATTACGAAAACACAGACACTGAAACTTTGCAGATCAGTGAACAAATGCCAGAGATACAGGCATTTCAAATTTCACCTAAATTGCTCATATAGTCCCATTCATCTAACATTTTTCTTTCTTCCGCCGTTTTTCGCAGTTCAGGTATAACCGCCCAGTCGCTTTTTACGAAACTTTGCTTAATGGTAGAGGGTCACTAAAAACGGCAAAAGTTTGAAAAGTTAAAAAACAGAGCAACTATGAGCCAATGAATATTGCGGAGGGCGTGGCTTTTCACATAAAGGTGTATAACTTCTGAACGGTTTGACCTAACACCACAAAACTTCGTATGCATATCAGCACACATAAGCGGAGGCTAACCCTCCATTATTGGCCCAATCAAACAAAATGGTGGCGCTAGAGAGCTAATTTCTGGTTTAGGTCTAACCGCCATCCAGATTTTCTCCAAACTTCGTACAGTGGTAGACGGGCTCCCCTAATGGCCACAGGAGATATATGAAGCTGATTGTCCACAGGGTGGCGCTATAACAAGCTAAAATGTTAAAATGCTAAAAAGCTAATATCTCATGCCCCGTTTGAGCTACAGTCATGAAATTTGGTACATACATGCGCTTGTTGCACTTGCTGCTTGGCCCCTGGTATTGCTGCTTGCAGCTATATGGTTGCTATTATACAGTTTTTATTGTGAATTTGCCCAGAGGTAGGCATCAAAACATCAGTTCTTCTTTAGTGATTAGGAAGTCTGTGTGCTCCTGGTACAGGTGGTTGAACTGCAGTAGTACCTTAGTCCTGTTAAACTTCTTTCAGCCACTAATTTACTGGTTTATTTGTAACCTCTTTATTTATCCAGGGAATGGTTTTATTAAACAAGCCTCCTGTACTCAGCCCCTCCCTGCTTCACGTTCATGCAGCTGCCCAGTCCAACCACCGTCTTCTACTGTTGTCTACTGAGCAGCTCCAATTCAGGATTTCAGTTATGTCCACGTTTCTATCCCCTCATCAAAATCACTGGTCACCATCTCCACCACCCCCTGTTCTGCAGAGTCAATAATCGCTATACTTGCCAAAGAAAAGCTATTTTTGTTAAATCCCTAAAATGGTTATAATCCTCAACATTCAACTCATACTCTCAGAAGGCAGTTTGGGGCCTTCTTGTACCCTTTCACTCACTTCGTTGTCGAATGTGTCCAAACAGCCAGAAAAGGCTTTGAGTCTGTGCTCTGAATGGCCACAGAGCTTCTGTTGTTGATGGGCAGAAAGCTTGAGGAAACAAGTGGGGGAATGATTTCCAATAGAAATCCACAAAGCTGCCACACTTCAGCTGGCCCTCGAGACGCTCTGTCCATTTGCAGCTGTGTGCCAATAGGGAAACAGTCTAGTAGTTAATACTCAAGAAAACATACTTTGATACCATAAGATATCCAATATTTGGTGCCATAGTATTTTCTTTCAACTGTCATCAGATTATTTGTTCATATGAGACAAATCAAATGAAACCATTATTGCTTTGCCCACTGGACCAAGCAAGGTAATGAAACTCATTGTAATTCATTTTTTGTCGCCCCTGGTGACAGGGACTATGTGTGAATGTTTTAGCTTATAGTGGTTTGGAATATTTGAAATATGCATTCTGGCATCAAGCAAAAGTCTGTTTCATGTCTGCAGCTTGCTTAAAATGCGGCAGCTACGACTTTAACTGGTACAAAGAGACACAATCACATCATTCCGATTCCTGCATCTCTTCACCAGTTACTGTACCTGTTGGGTTTAGAATTGATTTTAATATTTTACTGATCACTTTGACAGGTCAGGCCCCAAACTATATCACAGACCTCTGAACCCCCCATGAGCCAGTGTGCAGCCTTCCACAGTCTCATCTCAATGCTACAGGTGATCTGGAACGACCTGCCTGTTTTATACACTTGCTTTTAGATTATTGCTTTTGCTTTTATCCTATTATTTTTTACCATTATATTGTTTATACCCTCTTTTATCTTGTGGTGCCTTCTTGTTTTTACTTGATTTAATTCATATTAGAAGTATGATGTTTGCTTTTATTTAATTGTTAAAGTACTTTGCAAACTCTGTTTTAAAGAAAGTGCTACACAAATAAAGTGTATTATTATATTAAAAGGCCCTGTGATGGGACACCAAATGTCTTTAGATTATGTATGTCAAATAATTCTGCTTTGCTAGTTTATTAGTTGAATACCGTCTAACTGCATTTTAGAGCACTTCCATCACCATAATGCATACAGTGTCATCAGGAATTAATAGGAATTAATTATATGCATATGGCAATGAGACACACATGCACACATTATACCAGAGGGGCCAGAACGTAGGGAGGATCCAGAAGCAGCACTCCTCGCCTGGTATACATGCATAGTTTTACTTGGCCTGGTGGTCAGAGAGACTGTCCTTTAACCAGATGACCCAGGTTCAAGCCCCACCTCTTTACCAGATGACCCAGTTTCAAGCCCCACCTCTTAACCAGATGACCCAGGTTCAAGCCCCACCTCTTAACCAGATGACCCAGGTTCAAGCCCCAACTCTTAACCAGATGACCAAGGTTCAAGCCCCACCTCTTAACCAGATGACCCAGGTTCAAGCCCCACCTCTTAACCAGATGACCCAGGTTCAAGCCCCACCTCTTAACCAGATGACCCAGGTTCAAGCCCCACCTCGGCACCAGATGACCCAGGTTCAAGCCCCAACTCTTAACCAGATGACCCAAGTTCAAGCCCCACCTCGGCACCAGATGACCCAGGTTCAAGCCCCACCTCGGCAAGCTTCTGCCCTGCTGAAGTGTCCTTGAGCAAGACACTGACTCCCTATCAGCTCCAAGGCTGCTGTGCTGTATCTGACCCTGACCTCTGACTTCTGGGCAAGAGCATTTCCCCACGTGGATCAATAATGTGTTAAATTATTATTATTTCCATTAGTTCCTGAACATTTCTCTGAAGACAAATGCTGATGGTCATATTGATAAGCTTAAGGTGAATTGCATCCTCTCTATCCATTTGTTTTGCATAGCTACATATGAAGAGTTTCACTGCAAAATGAGTTAACACAAAGTAAAGAACATAATGTTATGATATATCTTAGGTGCTTTATAGCTACAAAATGGAGGATAGAATCATCTTTATGAAATATCGGCTGATTAATTTCAGGTAGCTACATTGTTCCAAAATAGTTTAATAGCATTTTGGCATGAAACCTTTCATATCTAATGTTGTTACAGTGTTTCAACTTTAACTTTGAATGCTAAATTTTACATTTAGCAATGCACCAAGTCCACAGCAACATTTGCAGTCCAGCAGTGCCATGCATATGGAAAAGATGAAAACCAATAGCTGAGCTGCTTCATGCTTGGCTCCTGCACCAGCTCTGGCTCTAACACACTAACTATCATTACCTCAGTATAAAGCAGCATATTATTTTCATTATTTCTGTCAGGGATTTTAGAGTTTTTAAGTGGCCATACTATTATCGGTCCTGGTAGCTCAATGTTGCCTACCTGCATGTGTGAACACTTCAATCACCATATTTCATACATTTTCAAAGTGTAATTTGTTTCCTCGCATATCCCTCTGAGACACACATGCATTTATGCATTTCATCAGAGGGATCAGAGCTCAGGGGCAGCTGGGAGTGTGAACCGTGGGCCTGTTAGGGAGGTTCAGTGTTTTGCTCAAGGATACTTCAACAGGCATGGACACACTCACACTGCAGGCCTTCATGCTCTATTCTGAATTGGTGCTCATATCTGATTTTTTGGGATGATTGTTCATATTTATTCTAAGACGTAACCTAGACAGCGATGTCAAAAAGACACGTGCTCTGAGTAGCAATAACAAAAGACTATGCTTCTCCCGCTTGTTTCGAACACGTTGCGGTTACGGTATGTGCCTTTGAGCTTTGACTGAATTGAGGTGTCTCCCCAAATACCAATCAAGTCGGCTATTTGGCTTTATATCAGGTGAATGATGTAGGATTTACTTATTGTCAACGGTGACAAATTCTGATTTGAGCGTTCAAACACAAGTCGCTGGTAGGTCACATGCCTCGGGATCTGATTTTTTTTACCACATATCCATGTGGTCCAGATCAGAATTGGAAAAAAAAAAGTGACTGTGATTAGAAAACATCAGATCTGTGTCACATGTGAGGGAATATAATGAATTGGAGGATCACAGGTTTGATCCTCCAATTACAGGATAATCTCTCTATCCACCAGGTAACTATATTCTATGCTAATAGAGAGCAATAACCAGAAAGGTGTGGTTGCCAAAGCAGTCTGATTGAAATTTGTTGGATCTGCTGGATCCCAGCATGGTTTAAATCACAGGCTAATACGCTGTAATGCTCAAGTGAAATGCTCCATAAATTAAACAGTAACCCCCTGTCTTCAGATAAAGCATTCGCCTCATGAATAATAAATACAGTCCAAGCAATGGACTCTGTAGTTAGTACTGCCATGACCTTGCCCGAGCCAAACAGATGTTGATTGGAATATACTGTAGGACTATTGCTGTGCAATACGATACTCTTAAAATGTAATATGATTTTACAGGACATAGTCAAACTTTTCCCTCAAGCGTAATCAATTCTAAGATTATACAGAAACATGATAAAGCCGGTGCTGTCCGCCAATCAGCAGTGGTGTAAAGGAATACACTGCTCATATGCAACACACAATTATACTATTGACACGGCATTGGCGTGGCCTCACGTGCTCCTGCATCAAAATGAAGATATTCATCATGGTCGTTAAACAGCTTTCCATGGGAGGCTTGATTTGTGTGTTTGGTTGGTACATCAGACCACAGAGCCCTTAGTTTGACGGCTCCACACATGAATAAGTCATATCCAGGGGCTACTCATATTTCATCAAACATCCTCATCTATAATGGACGCTGTTCTGCAGTCGAGGCCCTCACCTGATAGGGGCTGTCTCATCGCCCTTGTCCAGCCACTCCTGCGGCGGGATGATGTACATGCACCACAGCCCCCAGTTGTAGCCGTGGGCAGCGTTGGCGTACTGCTGCACCTCAAACGTGTTGTACTTGATGTTGTCTATGGCAGGCAGAATGATGCGGGTGTGATCCTCCTTCATCCTGGTCAGAATAGGTTCAGCCCTTTGGATAAGAAAAGAGAAGGAGTTAAGAGTTGACTCTGTGACTCGAGTATGTAGAACCTTTATGGTGTAGTTGCAAAAGCAGAAAAACCAAAAACACAGGGAGGAGTGAACAAACTGTTATGAGGCAAATAATGGGATGAGCATCTTCTTTCTGCCCTGTGCCCTGTAAGATTTAACTATTAATACTGCAACAATGTTAGTGTGTATAAGAATCAAAAGTGACCAGATTGATAAGATTGATATTATTCAACGTCAAAACGATTGCTGGGATTTGTTTCCCTCTACTGTGTATGATGTGAAGGCCGTGCTAAATGAATTTTCTGCGGGACAACAAATAATATCCTATCGTATCGCATTATATATCTTATGCTCATGAAAACGAAATGTCAAAATATGACACTTATCCCAGCGAGAGACTTGATAGGAGGCGAAACCTGATAAAGCAAAAACACATCAAGTGAAAAGAAAGGCTTAGTCTGCTCCTGGGGGAAACTAGCCACTCTCTATTTCTGCTTTTCTCCCCTATGTGAAGGGTTGCCAGATAGTTTCTGAAAAGCCTTTCTCCAAAAGCTCGCCACACTCTTCATCTCGTGGCGTTTGCTCCAGGGCTGCTTTGGCTGGCACATCATACAGAGAGCAGAGTTTCGGTGCTTGTGTCCCTTGGTCATTGGAGAGGTGGGCTACATCGATGCCATGTTTGCTCCCTCCGCTTCTCAAGCTGAGGCCTAAGGCAACGGTTCTCGAAAATCCAGAAGGTACGGGACGAGGCAATGGGAGACGTTGAAGCGACTGCCAGCGCTGGCCACATTTTGTATAATCTTCCTCATGTTGAGAGATCATCTCCACCATAGCTTCAAAGCAATTGGGCATACGATGAATTCTTCATATCATATACCTCTGAAGTTAAAAAGAGGCTGCAATTATGAAATGATAAATGTTGTCTTCTATAAGAATACTCCCACACTCCAACTTTCCCTCTATCTCTCCACCCACTGTCTTCTCTGCCTGATTCCTCCCTCCCTCCCTCTCTCTACTTCTTTAAAAAAACCGAAGACCATTTATCTTCCAAAGGCAAAATTACTCCTTATCACAGGAAGGAAGAGGACAGAGAGAACAGAGGGAATGGATCCAAATGGAACTCTATGTGACGATGTCAGTAAAATATGACTGAGAGAAGCAGTACTTAGAGAAAGCTATCATTTAATAACGTCAGAGTGGTTGGTAAGAAATACTTCAGTCGCCGTTCTAAAGGATTGGCAGGAGGCAGAGCTGCTTCTCTCTTTACTCTGAAGGTATAACAGCTGTGATAAAAAGAGAGAGAGCGTTTTCCTCTCTGAATGGCCATAGATGTTGATATAGGTGTAGGAGCGGTGATGTAGTGGTAAATAAAAAAGCCGGTAAACTGTGACTTCCAGTCAGTGGCCATCATAAGATAAACTCAAATATATTTTCAGAAAGGCATTCATTTGTGCTTTTTTTTTGCTCAACAGGCCCAGTGAATTTACATGATAAAGACTGATGTCAGCCTAAAAAGGTGGTAAACTCTAACTCTGTATTTACCCTCTGCTACATCCCTGTGTAGGAGATAAACGTGTTGATGTCTGCCAGATATTCTTTTTGATGAAAAACAATATGCGTTGGATCTGAGAGTTAAACTTTTTGAAGATAAACGGCCTGCATTACTTGCTGTGTGTTTTTACTACTGCAGTTTGCAACATAGTGAATTATTTTTGAAACCTTTTGATGTTTCAAAGCTGCCCGGCAAGCAGTTATGTTATTTAACTAAATGAGTCATCCCATTATCTGAAAAACACAGTATGAGCAAACCTTGCCTACTGAAGGCCGATGTCTCATACACGGGTCCGTGCTGGAACAAAGACTTCGCTTCAGCCCTTGAAGAGGCATTATTTAACCAGCCCCCGCTGAGCCTCATATAGCCATGTCTGACGTGGCTTATGTGTACGACTACCCCCAAACTGCATGCTGAGGTGTTGCTGCTAGTGAATCCCCTTACACTCCCTAACCTTGAGAAGACGCCTGTGCCATCCCTGCCTCTGCGCATCTTCCATTCAGCCGTCCTTGAGAACCTGAAACACCCCAGAGCCAGCTAGCAGCTACCTCAGGGATCCCAAGGTTGATAAGATAGAGACGCTCTGGAAACGAGGACGCATCTGGTTTTGACAGACGAGCCTGTGTCATTCCCCCTCCTCTATCTGCCATTTCATCTGCACACAACCAAGAGGGTTATTTATCCATATCTGACCAAATCATACTCAGTTTCATATTCCAATAGGATTTTCCCCCTCTCATGGTGACTCATCATCCAATATTGTGAATATGTTTGGACAACTGGCGTTTCTTGAAGGAGAAGGCCTTTTGATTTATGAGCTCTTCTTGGCTGACTGTTTGTCCTTGTTAATAGCCTGTACCTTCGGATAGCTTCAAACCAGGCTACGCACACATTCCGCTGCGTTAAACAAACAGGATGGTGTGTCATATTGGAACATCATGAGCCAGGATAAATATCTCTGTGATCTCAATCTGTGCGTGCTTGACTCAACACGGAAACCTCAGAGGATGCTTCACTATCTGTCCTACCTTTGTCCTACGCCGACACAAAGCCTGCAGCACGGCCCTGTGAGATTACAACTCTGTTTTTTATTAGATTTTTCCAGATTAATGGAACTTTGCATCTCGAATTGGGAAAAGATTCTCAAACGGGGAATTATCAGATAATGGGATCTAGCTGCATTCTCAACCGTGCCCCAAGAACAGCAGGCCCCTCACTGCCTGAAAGAACATCCCCTTTAATTCTGCCTTGGACTAAACGCAGCAGAACATGTGAGCTACCCCTGCAGAAAAAAAGAGACGATTTCAATTTGACATACTGTAGCTTTCATGTATGAGCCAAGTGATCTGTGTGTGTGTTTGTGTGTGTGTGTGTGTGTGTGTGTGTGTGTGCACATGGGTTGAGAGGAATCTAAGCCTCCACTGCCTCTAGCCATTTTCAAGTGCATTAAGTCTCTATAGATCTAAGGCCGTCCAGTCCTCCTGCCTGGCTGTTTCACTGAAAAGATCAGGCATGTATATGTAGAGCACATATTAAAATTGGCCAATCTCCTGCCTCCAATAAAAAAATTCAGAATCCAAACAAGGCACAGGTATTCACACAGAATTTCTATTCATTACGGTGTCAGGGCTTTTGAAGTAGATCCTGTGATGCTGAAGCACGAACTGGAAAAGGTTCTTACGGTGCAATGTTAGATTCCATACTACCTCTAAATGCATTTGCTCAGGATGTGGTTGATATGACACAAATGTAAAGGCAGCATGAATCTCTGTCGTTTCTGTTTTTGGACGTCTGCCTGGCCCGTGCTCTGTGAAGCACTCACTGTGTAAGCGGCTACAGCCTCCTCTCTCTTTTCAAGACAGATATAACACTGAGCCACAGCCAGCCACTGTGAGCAACAGCAAAGACACGTTTCACTTTAGCTAAACAAATATTAGAAAAAAATATATGAAATACCATTGCACCTACATGGCATAATAAGTAGATAGAGCCATGATATCCGTTAACAAAGGACGTTTTGTCAAATATGGATGTTGCGTCTCGTTTAGCAAATGTGACGTATTTCATAATTCAAAAGGAAGAGGTTGGTTCTATCTTTTTTTCTCTTATTAATTCCACCAGTTTGTCTAATTTGTAAGAAACCTCACCAGGTCACGTAGAGGTGGGGCATTCAGCAGTCATCAGTGTTGCTTTCTGAACCATGTGTTTCATTACAACCTCGCCGCAATGACAGCCCTCTTTTCTCCACCACACACTCAGCAGGGAGCGGCAGCTACACTGCTAATCATTAATCATTAATAACCTGAGATTGCAACAGTGCAGGATATCAAAAAACAAATAAATATCAATTTATCTGCGGCTCCCCTCCGTAGCCGTGTGGTTCAGCTGCGGCATACAGTAGTTCCTAATTACAACGCACTCCCATTTCCTCCCATTAATCCTGTTTATTCACAGAGCAGGGAGAGGGAGTCTGGCCCTGCTTGAAGCAGAATGGACAACCTGTGTCTTAGGGATGGATGGATGTGCCGCGCTGGAGGAGATAGATTGTGAACATTTAGTTGATGCAATACCGCATTAACGGTAGGCAACGATTACATATCCTCACATTAAGGCAGAGTAAAGCCTTGGAAATAAGACTCCATCACTCCACTGGTGAGAACCGTTCACTTGTTAACTCCTCATGCTCCAACATGGTACGAGGGAATGTGAACCAGCTGTCAAGTGCACTATACAGTATGATGCAATTATGTTTAACAGTAATGCGAATCTGCAGTTCGACTGCAAATGTGCCCAGGGGGAACGCCATGCCAGTGAATCACACCACTGCAACTGAGTGCTGGCAGCTTGGTCTTTGGCTCAGCAAGCTGAAAGGCTGTACACTGGTGGTGTGTGCAAGGTCACTGAGGGAGGCTCAGCACAAAATGTAGAGGAACCATCCATCTCACTTATCACTGTATGTGCCATGGTGAATAATCATATTATGATAAATAGGCTGCCTCTTCCATTGTAACAAATAGATAGAGTGAATCTATTTGAATAAAGGGCAGCACAGAGTGTTTGTAGACTCTACAGACATAGATACTGTAAATACACACACTCACACACACAAACAGGTGCAGGCGTGCAGCAGAGTGAGGTGCGTGTAATTTACGACGGCAGCAGGTGAACTAACTCAAAGGAATTTTGCCGACAGAGCCTCGGTATGTAAAACAGGGGGTGGTGTGGGGTGGTGTGGGCCGGCGGTGGGACGGGGCGAACACGAGAAACGATGAGGAGGAATCCTATGGAGGTGATGGGGTCATGTGGGGGCACGAAAGGCGCATCCATTTTTGAACAAGAACAGATGGGGAAACAGATGAGGGAACCACCGGGGTATCAATTATCATCAGTAATGCATGAGGGCAATGATGCAACCTTCTCCCTTAGTACTGCTGGTTGGCTTGCCTTGCGCTGCCTCTGGGCCAGCAGTTCCTGTTAAGGCTATCAGACGAGAGGGAGCGATCAAGGTACACCGAAGGCAAGGGTCGAAAGGTCACTGTTCGGTGGTAAATGGCTGACTAGACCGAGGTGGACGGTACGTTTATACTTGATTCATTTTCCATGCAGAGTCATGCTGACACTGACCTTTAGTGCTTAAATGTCATCTTAATAAAGCAAGCGCGAAACAGTGTACTTATGTACTATACTGATGAATAACATTTGAATATTCTCATATAAACTGACCTTTATGTTTGCAACCTGTGAGAGTGTGGCAGTGTCTAGTTAGCCGAAGTGGCTGAACTGCAGCCAGGGATGCCATAAACAATTTATAACCCAAATGTTTCGCTGTGCCCTCCTCCTCCATCCCTCCTTTCCTCCCTCCATCCCTCCCTCGCTCCCTCCTGCCTCCCAGACAGCTTCCCAGGGAACAAAAACGACACTCCATCTTCAAACGCTGACAGGATGACGGGCTCAAATTAGGTGCCAATTACAAGTGTTTGAGTGACTTGTTTGGTGGTAAACCGAAGCGGCAGCCAGACATTGGACTGAGACCCCCAGAAGTAATTTCATAACGCAGAAGAAGCCCAGAGCCCGCCAGTAAAATAATGCAGAAATACACAACATTTGAGCTCAGCTCCCTCTTTAATTATGACCATCCTCGCCTGTAAGCGTGTTTGGCTCAGTTTCTTGTCAGAAGTGTGTATTTGCTGGACAGGTAGTGTCATTTAAACCGGGATGTCTTTTTATTCGGTTCTACCCAAAGGCCATTACTGACAGTTTAGAGAGAGATGCACGAGGGAAAGCTTATTAACGATAAACCCTTACTCATAATAAGGGTCATTCTGCTGAAAAGTGCTGCCTCAGTTAGAATTGCCAGGGCATAGTCACTGCTTGGGCTGGCACTACATCAAAATGCCTAGGGAAGACTGAACTGCATATTTCATGGATAATAATCTAAGATGACAGCCCCTGTATTGAAAACATAAAACACAAACCACAAAGTCAAAGGCAAAGGTGAGAAAAGACAGAGGGAAAGGGTGAGACCTTATTGTATTAAACATGACCTTTTCTTACCAGCCAGCGTTGAACTCGACATGGGCATCAAAGAAGCCAACGACAGGAGCCGTGGCGGCGTTCCAGCCGTGTATTCTTGCTCGGATCAGGCCCTCCCGCTTGCTGTTCCTCACGATCTTCACCAGGCCTGGGTAGCGTTTGTTCACATACTGGTCCAGGTTGAATTTCAGCTCCACTGGAAAAGGCAGATGAGAGAGAATCCTCCTCTAAGCGACATCCAAACGACAGTGTGAGAACATTAACCAGGCAGCTGCAGTGAATGATAATGCCTTTCCAAGATAACCCCAATTTATTGCTAATGTTGAATTAATTTTGCCTAGCCTGCCCTTCCATATTTACATCATGAGGACTGACGTGGAAATACGTCCCTGAGTTTATGGATATACATTTAGAAAGGTAGTGTTCAATCGATTAGCCTCTGAGAGTTTTACACAAGAGTAATTGGCACGATCTTCAGCAATGCCTCAAGGACAACGCACAGTAGGCTATACAGTATGACTGTCTCATGCACTTCAAAGCTGATGGCTTTACTCCGGCTGGATTATAACATCTCTCTTCCTCTGCTCTCGCAGATGAGCCTGGCTGTCATCAAACTTTGCAAGGTAAACAGCCAGCTCCACAAATTGCTGTCTATGTTTTGTTGGAGGATAGATGGCTGTTTGGCTCCTCTACAGCGCTCCACTTTGTATAGGAGAGATTAATAAGGATGCTCGTGGCACATGGCTTCTGAACGGCATCCACACCTATAGCTTCAGACTTTGGCTCCCAACATAAATCAGCCACGGTAAGAAAAAAAAAAGGCAGTCTAATCCCTGTCTCTGTGACTGATAAGACGCTGTCAGTGGAAGGCTTGTCAGTAGTGTTTTTCTGGCTGAAGGTCCTAACATAACGCTGCAGGGAAAGAGTGTGAATATGGAAGCAGTGGCCCTTGAAGCAAACTGGTCCGAGCTTTTGACACCAAATTCAAGCAACCAGTGAGTCATGGGAGCCTGGTCTATCTCTCTCTGTGGCTCTGTTAGCTTTTTTTATTTAGAGGGTACTCTGGTCATGTTTAAGGTGAATAGAAATTATTAGTGAAGAGTCTGCAGACAATGGAAATAATAAAAACTGCACTAGGCCGGATTTGTATGTAAAAATTCACCCATCTTCTCAGCCTAAATCACAAAGTGGGTCTGCAACAGAGAAGAGCGTCCCTCCATTAATTGAGTGTGCGGCTTACTGACGTCACGTAAAATGATTTCTGAGTATTCAAATTGACCTCTCGCTGCCATTTGGAGCCACCAGCGTGTGCACGTGCGTAGTGCAGCTTTAAAGGACTTTAAAGGACTTCATGTGCCATTGCACACAAATGAAATTAGGAATTTGGTTCTCCATTGGCTGTTGCAGGGATCGAACCTGTGACCTGTGTTATGGGACAGTCTCTTATCACTAGGCTACCCTGCAGCTAAAATATGATGAAAGTCATTAGAGTGCAATAATTACTGGGCTTTGCTGGGAAGGAGAAAAGTTATGGGCCTCCCTCTGATCCCAGCAAATAGAAATTTGGACTGCATCCATGGCAGGAGAGTTATGGACCAAGGAACACACTTTAAGGGACTGGCAGTGCAGCACAGCAGAGGATAAATAACTATCCATCATAATGTGAATATAAAATGAATACACAGCGCACCATACAGAGAGCCCTGTGAATTCCTTCGGCAAAATGGAAGATTATTGAAACCCCTGTGTTAATGATAGACGGTAGGTAGGTACTGAACATGCATTGGCTTATCTGAACAGTAGTGAGGCCTTAGATTTCACCTGAATGCTGCAAAGTTTGAATTATGTCCTCCCACATACTCCCTAGTATGTGGACACCAACCACTGATACACCAGTATTCAAAATAAGATTGACTTTGTGTCACCTCAGAACACCTTTAAGTTGTGTTTTGTTGCGTATTTGCAAAGGTCTGGCACCTCTCTTTCAAAATAATCATGTTCATAAAACCTTCAGAAGACAGAGATTTTGTTCTGCCTCACCCCAAGAAGCCTTTGTCTGTGTTTAGTGAGGTGGATTAATGGACTTACTGAATACTGAAACAGGTCTTAAACTGATTGCACTGATCAATCACATGCAGGCTAGTGCGGTTACCTATTTGGTAAGCTGGCTTGTGATGTTCATGAAATATTCACATATTCGTAGCCAAAAGTAAACCGATACTCCTCATCCTGGCACAACAAGGTCTCAGAAATAATCCAAATGCAGTGTTATAAGCCCCTCACTATAAGTGGGAAATCTGTTGGCGTTATGTATTGGCAGTAGACCTATATGCATTAGGAGAAATAATCTGTGCTGTGGCATGTCAGCATCGTGGAGATTATCCACCCTTCACATATTTATTGGTGTTTTTTTACTCCTCCGCCCTCAACCCGCTCTTCGTGTTGTTACATCCTCTTCATTTAAAATCAAGCACTGGCAATGTATGCTTGATTTTCTCTGAATTATTGACAGATGAATTATGGAAACAACCATCAGGGACACACTCTTTAACTCCTATGAACTGCTTTCTATCTGCTTTTTTCATTGCCTCTCCTCGTTGCTTTTGATATACAACTCACACTGCTGGACACTCGCATCACTTCCTCTACAGCTGCAACCGCACTGTGTGCCATGCTTTCTGAATGCACATAGTGACTGAATGTTGAGTAATATGTATACTGTCGATTGGGTGTCTTACACTGTCCCTTTGCACTGTATGTGAGGTCCTGTTATGTCTCCACAACAATGAAGACAAATTGTTACGCATTTATTGTACTTGGCAAATGAAGTGATTCTGAAAGTTATCAGTCCACCATCTGCAGGATACAGATTTGTAATGGAACATGAAGCCATAGAACTCCAACAAAATTGAACAAAATTGGACCAAATGAAATAACAAAGTGAAGATCACTATACTGGCGCTTGTACCGTAAATGGCAACAGTAGCATTGTTTTCTTCTGCAAGCATTAAAATGTGTCGACACAAATTCCCAGCAATATGTTAATGAGCAAATCCTACATCTAGCATCTTTCATCAGATTTTATATATGCAATGTTTACAGAAATTCAGCTCCATTTGAAATTTATATTACAAGCTGTATTCAACTTGGCCTTAGTTTATATCCTGTTTTCATTATATGAATCATTAAGTTATCAATTTGGTCGTGGTATTTGCTGGAATTGAATTCTGTGAGGCTCATTAAGCCTTTCCTTGCCGCTAATATGGGGAACAACTGTGAATTGGAGTTATCCTGCCTGATAGACAGCTAAAGCTCATCAAGGGGAATGTGAATTTAGCTCAGACCGCCGGAGCCAGTCCTGTGAATAAACCTCTCAGCCACCAATAAATGTCACTGGCTGTCCCGGCAAAGGATATGTGTCGTGGCGACAAGGCAAACATGCTTCCTGTGCGTGATTCATTATGCCAGGAGTGAGTGTGGCTGTACCTCCACTCATCTCGCTGAGCCTCGTTTAAATGAGCGGGGACAGACATAGCCATCCAGAAAAGGTCATGCAGTCCAGCTTGCATGTTAATTGTCTAATGTCAGACCAGAGCTCCCAAGAAACAGCTAGCACATCTGCACAAATTACCATCACCCATCACAGTGGATAAACATACAGTAAGAGTTAGGGTTAGGCCGATATCGGTTTGCCTGAAATTGACCTTTTTTTAAAGCTGCACTATGGCAACTATCGCACGGTGCTGGCTCCAAATGGCAGCGAGAGGTAACTGTTTGAAACATTTGAACTTCAGTACCTAAAAATCCTGTAAGGTGTCGTCAGTAAACTGCACACAGCACGCTCAGGGTTGCTATGGAGACGTCCCATGCTTTACACCAAAGATACCAAAGAGACAAGAGAGGAAAAAGATCTAATGTTGGTGAGTCCAGCTTTCTCTGCTGTTTAGGATTTCACTCTTCAATTTTGATTTGCCACTTCCTGTGTGGAGAAGATTTCCTACCAGTGACCATACCTGACACCAGAATTTCATTTTGGCAAATAGTGTGAATGCAGGGTCTCAATTAGTGGGGGACGCTTTATGATTCAGGCTGATAAGATGGTTGTATTTGTCCATTAGTCATGTCATCTCCTACCGATATGATGGAGCATAAAAACAGTCTGTAAAACCTGCAGTGAAATTGTATTTTCTTTGCACATTTTATTTATTCATTTAATTGTTCAATTGTGTATTTTCTGTAAATTAATTCTTAATTTAAAGGCCAAATGTACCCCAGAGTTTCACCTACCTTTGAATAGGTAGGTGTGTCACCCTGCCTTAAGGAAATAATTTCACTATCCTGGGTTTCAGTGGAGAGTTTAGTGTCTCATGATGGTCTAAAAGCCGTTTCAGAGGCTTTCCACCCTGACAAGAATTCTGGGGGAAACGCTGACTATGCATGAAAAAGATATTGAATACTAGCACAAAATATTGGCCACTGGTGACTTCAGTTTGAAAATACTTGTATGGGGCTTTTAAAAGTCATATCAGTCAAACCATAGTAACAGTACTGACTGGTGATGGGAGACCGGCCAGTAGGCGGGTTCATCCCACATCATTAGAGGAAGGGTCGGCTGCCATTTTTGCCTGTTCATTGGCTTTAAATGGCTGCCTGTTTAAGAGCCTCAGTGGGGAGTGGGGATGTGCCAATGTTGACTCTCGCTCGGTCTTCTCTCAGTATGTTATTTACGTGCCCTTTTTCTCTGCCGGCCTGAGGGAGGCTGGGCCGCCACTCTGTGCCAAGTGAAGGAGGGCCAAGTGTCGGATGGAATCTAGTTCATTGTCCCTCCTTCTCAAAACGGGAAGGCTTCTGGGATGTGGAGCCGAGCATCGTCAGCTGCCGTGGGCATCCCGGTGTGGAGGCAACAGAAACATTCACCCACATCGTCATGGAGACAGTAGTATGCAGCCGTTTAGAAAAGGATGAGACAAATACCCTTCCCTCTTTTTTTTTTTTGCTATTTTAAAACCCAGTGTTCAAGAGTCCGCCCTCAGGGGTTCTTTATCCCCTCAACTCTCACTCTTTCAACCGTCACACAACCACACACACATGCACACACACGCATGCACACAACCAAGCAACAGACACACCGACACACACACACACACACACACACACACAAATATGCACAAAAACTACAATAAGGAGCTTAGCTTATTAGATCAAGGTTTCTTGTTTGCTTTGTGGGATACTGGCTGCTCTGGCAGTATTCCAAACATATTGTGCTAACTCATTTGTGTATGACGCCTTAGTCCTCGTTCCACCAAGGAAGACAAAGCATGATAAATGGGGTGACTGTCTCAATTGAATAAGCAAACCTATAGCATTAGACAATGATAAACTGGGTTCTATAGGTTTTATGATTTAAAGTCTGAGTGGACACAAGAAACGATCAAATAAGAGGCAAAAAAGGAAATGTATGACCTGAAAGTTGCTTGTTCTCAGCTCAGAGGCCAACGGTGGAAGACTCTGGTTGCACAATGCTTAACGTGGGAATTCTTGAAATCCTCATTTTTTATTTTATTGTTATTTTGGTGACATCTTTGGTGCTAAGCGCTCATTGCTGTGGTGTTTTTGCACTACACTTCCCAGAGATCACCTGTCAATCAAAGTCTGTTTCCTTGGATTTTCTGTTGATGCAGTTTGAGTTTCTGTAGGTGTCGCTCTTTTCTTTGTCTGTTCAGCCATGGTGGCTATCACTGCTCATGCTAACTACCCAGTTCTTCTTCTATTTATTACACACAAACCGGAAATGTAAAACGCATCACTTCCTGTGTGCCAGAGGATTTCCCCCAGGAAAGACCTACCAGACACCGGGTGTTTAGTAAAAGCTTTCATGAACTGGGTAGAGTTTGGATCACTATTGTGTTATAACAATCCACGATAGAGAGTAGCAAAGCGGACATTTATTTATCTGAAAAAGTTGTGGATTATTACTTGTTTGAACCTGCATGGAACACTGGATATGTGACGTTTACCGCATCAGAACAGCTCAGAACATTTCAGATAAGGTGTCAATTACAGAAAAGCATACGAAATTAATTTTCAAATACGATTGCTAAACTCTGACACACATTGCACTGCCCTGTATGGCAAACCATACCTATCTGGGATGTAAATTAGGCTAAAACAAACCATTAAAAGATTTTGAAAATACTATTTGGCCCAGGTCTGGTACTGAATAGTAATAAACCTTTAGATGTCTTACCACTGTCGCTGTTGTCGTCCACCAGGATGATCTCCTTGAGGAGGTGCGCTGGGGTGTGGTTGACCACACTGTGAACAGAGCGCAGGATGACCGACAGCGCCTCGTTCACAAAGATGAAGACCACAGAGATCTGAGGAAGGTCCTCTGGGTACGTCAGCTGCTTACATCTGTTAAGAATAAAATAAAGATTCCTTTTATTAGCCTGTATTGTACACAAGCTACCTGGAATTTGTCTTTTATATATTCCTCCTTGATACACACATGCAGGAAGAGCTTTGTTGTTGCTGATTTAGTATTGAATGGTGTAATTGTCTACACTGTATGTGGGGAGATAATGGTGAGAGTGAAACCTCTGATTACAATCGTCATTATCCTTCTCTAATTGGGATAATTTCTAGTGAATTAAATTAAATTAAATGAGATGAAACTGTAATGATCCCTGTGGGAAATTGGGCTGCTGCAGCAGCAAACAGTGAATGGATACATCAAAGAAGAATAGTATATAAGTAAGAATAAACCAAACCGACTATTCCAACACTTCAAAATGTATGAGTGGAAATGTGCAAAAAAATATGAATTCCAGTAGTTTCCATAGCAGCAGAACAGACATAAGATGTCTGCATAATGAAAAGGTGAAAGAATTGTTAAAAATGATAAGAATGATTAAAACATCAATATGCAACATATAACAATGAGAATATGAGAGTATGAGAAAAGATGATATAAGAAAGGCAGGTGAAAATAAATATTCCTCAAAGTACGTGTCCTGAATCATTTTTCCTCAGTGCACAAAGCCAGCAAGGCAAAAAATAGCACTCTTCTTAGATTTCATTTGAAGGCCCACTTCCGTTTGATGGCAGAGCTGCAGCTCCCAGGCCTGGCTGCTCTGTGATGGCTGGTGCAGTATAGCGCCGTTACTAGATGAAACAAACGTACCAACAAAAAGTACATTTTCCAGAATGAAGAAAATAATGCTTATATTTTCACTGAAGTGTTTGTTGAAATGATACACCAGGGCTTTGACAGGTTCATGAAGATTTCGGTTAACACTCTCTATGAATACCATATCTATAGAGCATTATAAGGGCGCTCAGTAGGTAATTATAATGCATTCATAATGCCTTATGACCAGGCTTATAAGAACACGTAATGCTTACTGATGCATTGTATCAGCACTCATAAAGCATTATACTTATAACTTAGAATGAGCTACAAGTACAAGTGTCTTATATGAATGTTTATGACTCCTCCTCGACCTCCTCCTCCGCTTCCTCCACCTCCTTCTCTTCCTCCTCCTCTCTCCTCTTCATTCTCTTCCTCTTCCACCTCCTTTTCCTCCTCTAACACTCCGGGAGCTCAACGGGAAAAATCTGCCCCAAAATGGAAAATCTCTCTTGGCACCGATTAGAGGGCTCCTCTGCCTTTCTTTCTCTCTCAGTCTCTCTCTCTCTCTCTCTCTGTCTCTCTCTCTCTCTCTCTCTCTCTCTCTCTCTCTCACACTCAGGGCGCCCGCTATGTGCTCCGTCTTAAGGACCTATTCACTAAAGATATTGCGCAAATGATATACTAGCGCAAACACGCCCATACTGTGTTGGAGCTGAGTGCAATTTGCTCCTGATATCTGGCAGCGCAGTTGGCACGCGGAGCAGCGGAGTGCAGTTTAGTGT
>OMLI01098177.1:0-14875 GCA_900302605.1 Rondeletia loricata
TGAAAAGTGAATTACAATAGTCCAGGCGTGATGACATAAAGGCATGAATAATCATCCCCAACTCTGCATGGGATACAACAGGCCTGAGTTTCGCAATGTTTCCAAGATGATAAAAACATGTACGGGACAGGGACTTAATGTGCTTCTCAGGGTGCATAGCCTGGTCAAAGATAACACCAAGATTTCTCAGATTTGAGCACACATTAGAGTTTAGAGACCCAATAGAGTTAGCAACCTTAGAAACAATATTATCAGCAGCAGTAATGACAACTTCAGTCTTATCAGCATTCAGCTGAAGAAAGTTACTGGCCATCCAGTCCTTAATTGCAAACAGACAATAATGCAGTACATTGAGTTTATCAATCCTGTCAGGTTTAAAGGAAAAATACAACTGAATATCGTCCACGTAGCAGTGGTATGAGATGCCTTTAAATTCGCCGATAATGAGTCCTAGAGGAAGTGTATAGAGCGAACAGAATTGGACCCAGAACAGAACCCTGGGGCACACCACAGGATAAGGCAGCGGACTCAGACATATAGGGGCCAAAAGAGAAATTCCTAAGGAAGAAAGGAGTTTAAAGAGCAGCTAAGTGACATTTCAGTTATGGAGTTGGAGTCGTTTGCTAGCTTCTGTTGTAACCTGAAAACTCTCAAGAAATACTTTACATCCCCCTTTCCCATATCATCCTTCTCTACTTGCACAAATATCTTCCTCTCTCAGAGTAAAAAATCCTTTCGATCTCCTCCTCTTGTTCAGCTCTTATGTCTGTTCCTAGAACATCTCCATCATACATTGTCATTCTAGGGTCACAAGACTATATTGTTACTGCGGCTCTGACCTTACTACTGGCTTATAATGTTTTTAATCTAGGAATTCTAGCTGTGTCAGCTAAAGCCTAGAATGTAAATTTAAATGTATAGATTCAGTCATAAACAATATGTTATCTGACAAATTAAAAAATATATATTATTATTCACTCACGGTCCTGAGGTGTGCATGTCGACGGGACGGTCACAGGAGATGCAGTGGAATCTGGCCACAAGTTGTCTATGACAGAGCAAAAAAAAAAGTACGCTGTTCTGATGTCAGTGAACATGTGAGCAGAGATACCGTATGATTATCTTTTCACAAATTATATACTTTTCCCCTACGGCTAAGATCACATTTCTAAATGTTCCCTGTATGGAATACCAATGGACATCACTCTACCTGATTGAGTCCGAACTTGATTTGGTCGTTTTTATAATTATAATGGAGAGCAAAGATCAAGCAAAATCCACCAGAGATCTATTGGGAAGCCAAATCTAAAATAAAAACGATCACACCAGGGCGCATTCAGGACCAATGTTCCCTCAAAGCTGATAGTTTGGTGACCTACGACTAATAATTTATTACCAAATAATAATATCTTGTCAGTCATCAGTCATTGCTCAAGCAGGTTTGGATGTTTTAGTGGTAAATTATATCAGATGCAGGGACTTTGCCATAGCTTAGTGTTTAGTGAATAGAAATCCCTGGGGCTGGGAATACCCTTCTCTAAATTCCAGAAAGTCAATGCCCCGTTGAAACCCTCTGAACACCACACTATCTCCAAGCAAACTGACACTTACTTCCTATAACTGTTCCTGTCCAGTTTTTACTACAAAATCTACGATGGCAAATAGTGAGTGCAATGCTATTGCTCACTTTCTGATGCCGGCAGCATCCTCGTGCTCCGGAGCCGGCTGAGCCTGCAGCTTCTTATGGATATTCTTCCAGCGATCTTCTAGCTGCTTCTTCACAGAGTCAAGCTCAATCCGGTTCAGCTATGGTGAGATCAGAAGTAAGTCAAATATTCTGTGAATTATCATCGACACAACAGATGTGTCCTATCTCTAATAATGGTATCTATTAGGGTTAGACCGATATACTGGTTTGCTAATATATACAGTACTGTGCAAAGGTCAGAGACCACCCTTTCGTCAAACGGCCATTCAGTACAGATTATATATTTTTAGGTGTCAAACAATAATGCAGGAAACATATATTTAACAGAAAATTACACAAAAGCCTCCAACACTAAAGAAAATGAGTGAAAAAACAGTCCAAAACTGGAGTTAAATTTTTTTATTGTAAGATATAGAGAAAATGGGACCTGGTAGACCACCAAAACTATCACCATCAGATAGACAGTACTTAAAGCTTTTTTCATGAATGCTGATAAATACAAACAAATCTTAATACATGATGCAATACTCTGGAAAACGTTTGATTGGGACAACTTCATTCTACAGCAAGATAACAACCCCAAGCTCACTGCTAAGAAGATCAAGACGTACTTATGAAACAAAGAAGCTGCTGGTGTTCTCAGAACAAACAGAGCCCAGACCTCAACATCATCGAATGTGTTTGGGATTACTTGGATCGTGAGAAGCAGAAAATGCAACCAACTTCTAAGACTGAACTTTGGAGGCATTTACAAGAAGCATGGAAAAATAGCCCTGCAGATTTCTTTGAAAACTCAAAGCAAGTCTCCCGAAAATAATGGAAGCTGTAATAAAGGCAAAGGGTGGACACACTGAAACATTTGATATTATATTTAGTTGTGGAGGCTTTTGTGTAATTTTGTGTTAAATATATGTTTCCTGCTTTTGTTTCTGACACTGACAAATGAATAACTTGCACTTAATGGCCATTTTGACTGGAAATGAAATAAACGAAAGGGTGGTCTCTGACTTTTGCACAGTATATCCAAATGAGAGAAAATATCCATTCCATATTATCCAAAAACAAATAGCATAGATTGACTGGAACTGATCCTGTAATGGGTCCAAGAGCTAACCTGGGTCTCAGAAACAAAATTAACCTCACTCCCCACATCTTCAAGAAATTCAACAAGAAATACTGATTTACCTTAGTTTCTAAGTCTGTGCAGAGTGGAGCAAGCTTTTCTTCCTCCTCAGACTGGGAGCAATTGTAGCTAAAATGACAGAGAGAGAGACAAGATGACAACAGCTGAAAATATTAAACTGACTATAAAGACCTGCATGTAAATAGCTTCACCACCACCTACTTCAGGTTGATGGATGCATAGCGTAGAGTTGCCCCTTCAAACTCCTTCAGGCTCTGGTCAGAAGCCACCTCTCCCTCCTGCAAAGGGGACACATTAGAAGAAAAAGTGATGCGTTAGAAATCAAAATTTCAACTTAGCTCATCGTGTTTCAGCTAAGAAGATATCAACTAACTGTTTGGTCCAAGAGCTCTCAAATGTTTTGCAGCCTAGGGTGAGATTGAGACATTTCACCACTTACCCAGTGGGCCTAGCTGATGAAAAACATATTACTCTTGTCAAGCGGGGAAAACACCACACATGTGCCTGTGAGCCATTTTGGGGTACTGACCCCCAGTTTCAGAAGCACTGGATCAGTCTAAAAATGTTGTAACGTCAAAACAGATGTAATTGACAGCTCTGACATTTACTCAGCACCATACATAGTGATGATCAAGAGCATTTTAAGGGCTTTACATTGAATTTACCACAGGATGCCACATATCAGTAGCCTACAGTTATTTGACAGCTGTTTGGCTAGAGAAGCTCAGTGGGCAGTTCTCAGAGATCCCCATTTTCAAATGTGAAATTTAATTCTACCCTCAAGCATCATATTAGTTTCATAATTTTTCATTTTAATTCATTATTCTACTGTTGAGCATTTCAATGCACAATGAGGGACAAAGAAGTAGGTTCAGAAATCAATATAACTGGTAACCTTTTAAAAAGGCATTTGAAATTAGGGAGAAACACTGAAAATTTTGGATTATTGGCAGGTAAATGGGTCAAATTAGTTTAACTAACTACTATTTTAATTCAAATTTATCCTGTTTATCTCAAGTAGGCTCATTTACATTCTTGCTAAGACTTACCTTCCACAGTTCCCCGTCACCAGCTCCTTCATCTGGGTTGGAAAGTTGAGCCCAAGATTCCTAGAAAATGTAACAGAAGACATTATTGGCTAGACACACATCACATGCCATTGTCCATATCTGAGCAAAATGTGTGTTAGACCTCACCTCAGCCTCCTCGCAGGGTGTAGTCTCCAGGGACATGCTGGAGGACATTATGGAATCGCCAACTTTACCCAGGGGTGAAGGAGGCTCCCACTGGGTGGTGCCTGTGGGGATGTGCCAGTAGTAGGTGCCTGATGTGTCACGCACTCGCATCCAACCTGACGGCAGGTCTGTGTCCGTCTCAAAAGCATTGGAATCCCAGAAGGATTCTGAGAGGCAAAGAGCGAAGGTTAAAGTTAAAATTGTACTCAGTATCTGGTTGAAACAGAAAAATGAATACCACTCTGGCTGTGAATAAAACAAAGAACATTAGGTTAGATAATGGTGAGCAATTTTCAAACACGAATGCAGTGGAAAAATAATCGGCCTAAACATAAAATCCATGTACTTCTTTTTACCTCTGTTTCCATTTGGAGAGCAGTCAGCTGTGTTGTCCTGAGACAGCGCTGGCCAGCTGGACTCTTCGTCACTTGGTGTTCCATTGACATTGGAGAACAGCAGACAGGCATTCCTCGCCACACCACCACCCTCTATCTGAGACTCCAGGTCACTTGTTTCCTCTGCCTCAGTCTCTTCTCTAGTAATACTTGACGTCTCCTCGTCTCCCTCTGATTTCTCCTCCTTCTCTTTGTCATCCTCCTCTCGCTCTTTCTCTTCTGCGGACTCCAGAGTGTCAATAAGTAGCGGTTCATTAAGGATGTTCTTGGACTCCTCATCATTGAGGCCTGGGGTCATTGCTGTTTTGGGAGACTTTGTCTGCTCCTCGTTTCCCTGTTGTTCTTCCTGAGCGGTGTTCTGATGAGGGAAATCCTCCTTGTTCCCATTCTGGTTGATATTGCAATTGTGGTCCTGGTCCTGCTGGTTCTCAGCTACTTTCCGCAGCTGGTTCTGGCCTTCCTTGACCCATTTGGCATTGTTGCCAGTGGACTCCTGTTCGCCCCAATGGCTGCTTTCATTCAGCTTGTTCTTCAACTCTTCATCTTGCTTTTGTTTATTTACTACATATGACATATCATCATCATCACCATGGCCACCCATGGTAACGTTACCATTTAACAGTTCTGAAGGAGAAACAGGTTGAGATTTATTAGCGTTAGCCTGCTAGCTAACCGGCTACGATTTAATAATCAATGATATATTGGCCTGTTTGAACTAAATTGCAATACAGCTCGAGAAATTATACTAATATAATAGCTATATGGGACAATGTAGTCAGAACAGTTAAGTCAGAACTTCTACCCAACACTAACGTTAGCACGATGGTACTGCGATTAGCAGCAGCGCGATGCTCGACACCGAAGTCAGTTTCTTATTCGCCTCTTCCGGTTCACGCATTACCATAGCTACTTTAGACCTCAAGTTTCCTGGACGAATAAGGAACGTACTTCTGCAGCTTCGTATTGCATTTGCCACTACGACCTTTTTCTGTTTTGATATTAAGGTCAATATCGTCAGCTAAATGCACTGTAATACATTCAGTCAGGTGGTTAACAGATTTTAACAACATACCGAGCAATACAATTCAATGAAATAAATCGTCTGGCTTCGCCTCAGCTGGAAATAACGGGCACCATCCGCCATCACCATCGTCGTCATCCCAGCCAATGTTAGCTCGCTAGCTAACTAATGTTACACTTCCAAACAGGGAAACCAAGGCGATAGCGGTGACAGCGATTTCTGATGATAATGTTAAGAATTTCAACTTACCAGCTCTGTCAAACCCCCTATTTTCGAGATATGCACGCGTGTGTTAACTACATACTTCCACAAATCGAGGAAGCTCGTTTCGTTCTAGGGAGGTGGTGTTTGCTGTCAGTGGGCTCGTCTGCTGATGATTGAGGCTGAATCTGCGTCATGATTCGTCACAGCCAGCAGCCACTGCCCCACTGGTGCCAGTCGGGGATAGGACGGAGCACCCTGCTACTCCATCCATGTTCTACACCTGTTGAATATGATGGCCAAGATTACTGGATGTAGTAGTAAATAAAAAGGTGGGTAAACTATGACCTCCAGTCTGTGATCATAAGGCCACCAAAAATCTATATTTCCAGTTTAACTAGGTATCAAACTTATATACTAAGTTATATGAAGAAAGAGTTTTGGGGGGAGGCTACTTACTATAATGTATAGTATGAATGTTTCATGATTTATATCAGCGTAAAAAAGTGGGTAAACTATTCCACATGTAAATAGGTAGGTACACTGAGTTTGTGGGTTTACCCTCCACTACATCCCTGAGCAGCACCACTGCCTTATCTCAAGTCTTTATTGTTGTGCATTTCATAATGTTAAATAGTTTAGAATCATTAATTTGTTAAGATCTTGTTTTGTCTTTCCAAATTACCCAGTAAAGTAATTAACCATTCCCGCTATAAAAATCACACTAGATTCTTACACAAGTTGCTCATATTTTTCTTTTTAATATACATATATATATAAATACATACATTTTGTATAAGACATGCTTGATTTTGGCTTTAACCCCTGTGATTCAGCACAAACAAGCAAGCTGGTGGAGGCACAGAAACAATGCAGGTAGAAACCCCCCCATAAGATTAACATTAAAGAAAGATAAAAGTGGAAATAATCCAGAGGACCAAAACTGTGAAAACAAGGCAGGAAACAATGTGACAGTTTGCACAATGTTAATGCGATCCCCTTAATGTCCAAGTCACGTTCTGTGAAATATTGGCAGCAGCTTTTGACATAGCCACACACAAAAAAACTAAATTGGGAGGAAAGGCGGCCCCCCATGCTCAGGAACAAAACATCAACAAACAGAACTGTATTTATGATAACCATGAATAAATTAGTCAGGGTTCGAGTAATCATTGCTGATACTTTAGGGAAAATGGGCTATTACTTGCTGGATTACTAATTACTCATTGTTCAACATGAAAAAGAAAGACACTTGCTTGAGAGATTATGGACACATACTTTTACACATCCTGAAATAATGGTTGATAATGTTCTTAGTTGAATAGTTATGCTAACACCATTCAAATCATTGTTTGTGTATTGAAATAAATTTTCATTTTAATTATAGATTTAGGAGGGAAAGGAATGAAAATAACAAATACATTTAATTACAATAATACATTTGAGTAATCCAGTGGATTACGTTTATAACAATTTACAGGAGGGAATCAGCAATCTGCAAAGGATTACATTTTGAAAGTAACCTTCCTAAACCTGGAAAAATCAACACTGGCATTTCTGCTGAACCATGAAAACATTTTTGTTTGGCCAGAGTTACAGCTTCAGCAGATTATAGAAGATACCAAACAGGGAACAATGCTCTAGACAGAACAAGCTCAGGACATAGCTTCCCTCTCCACACATCACTAAGCAGCCAAGCTGAATGGCACAACATTGTAAAAGTACTCTCATGGGAACCACTCATTCATATCCATTTTAATGTTACATGTTTAAATACTTGGTCTCCGACACTTGTCATACTTCCCCAACTGCATACAACACAGACACTTTCTCCACAAAACAAGCTTTGGGTTAATACAACATGTATTTGTTTTATTTAGAGCTTCCATTATAGGTGAGCAGGTTGCTTACAGTGTGACTTATGGATAGTGAGCTCACTCCAGAGGTTAAATAAGGCTTGAAATCAAAGGAAGCAATGTGGCAGACTGCCATCCTGACCTCCACAGGTTATTCAGTCACAGACAGAAGATTGTACTTAGTCCACATGATTACAACTTAGAAGTTGGAACAGTCAATACTTAGCTTCTGCGAAGACATGATGCATCAGTGTCAAAGATGAACATACTAATAAAAACGTGATAACTCGAGAAAAAAAAAATCATAATAAAATAAGTGACTGCTGCTGGATTCATTTCAGAAGCAGAAGCTACAGTGGCGTTGAGTGCAGCGGTAGAGGAAGAGTTTAAGGCAATACTGGTAAGCACCACACCACCATATCAGAATATCTGGGGTAAGATATCTGGCATTTCAAGGGGTTCATTCAAGGAGGCCAGAAGAGGTTTTTCACTTGTCTTGCATTTTTTCCAGAATGGGCACAATCATGTCAAATTTAGGCCTCTTTGCTGGGTCTTCGTTCATGCATATCTTCATGAGCTTGCAGATGTGGGGCGAGATGCCAGGGGGGATAGTGGGTCTCAAACCCTCTAAGGCAATCTGAAGGCCAAAACAGACAGACAGTAGGTAGTGTGGAAAAGACAAGGACAAAACCTGCCTAGAATACAACAAGCACTCGTCGTCAAATGAGGCTTTATGCTGATATTATTGTGTCTATTGAACTTATGAGTAAAAGTTTATTTTGTCAAGTCTTGTCTGCAAGCTTATGCTACCCATTTTGGTGACCTACTCAGCGATAGCCCTACTAACCTTCATGCCTATCTCCATGTTGGATAGGTCAGCAAAGGGCACCTCTCTGGTCACCAATTCCCACAGCAGTACAGCAAAGCTCCACATGTCTGATGACCGACGGTTGATCTCTTCAGGCTTCTTCTGCAGGGCTGGGCACCACAAAGAGCAACGAGTGAAGGGTACACAGAGCAAACACAAAGAATTAGAGACAACAGAACGTTTATTTTGGGCATCGCCTTCTACCTTCACCAAAAAGCACATTTGTAGAAAAACCTCCACCCAGGTACAGTGAGCTCCATAAGTATTTGGACAACGCTCAAGTGTTTGACGTTTTGGCTTCATACTTTTAATACTTTAGATGTGCAATGGCACAGTGACTATGAAGTTGAAGTACAGAATATAAGCATTCATTTTTAAGCATTTTATTATTTAACATTATTTAACTATACACAAACAATATATTTAACTATATCAGATGAACAGTCAGAACTACAGATTGTTTTTGTACACAGTATACCAAATTCAGGGTGCTAAAAGTATTTGGACACATTAAGATTATATTGAAAGAAGTAGTAATTTTTAGCATGTAGTCAAATACTCCTTCCAATACACACGACCTGGGAATTTTACGGTACGATGATCCGGGCCCATCATGTATAGGAGGCAATTCATACTGAGCCTCATACACAAGAATGTCCCATGTCACTACTATTCACACCAGGCCCAGTGTACTTCATTGATCGTCACTTCTCTATGGGCTGTCACCGTTTAATCTTATCATAAACCACTGGGTTTACATTTTGTGTTCAACATGGTGGACAACATGACACTTGGTGGTGTCTAGAAAAGATAGGAGATTTCAGGAAGTGATCTCAGAAGTGCATGGTAACCATAGCTACCACAGAAGAGTCCTGTAGGCCTTTCGTCTGTGCACTAGCAGCTGTTGCTACGGAAACAGAATGTCTCATGGAGAGGGGCAAGCTAAAAGACATTAGATATTACATTCATCAATTCATTTCACAATAACTGAAATTAAATTGTTTTGTTCAATTTACAAATGTAATTTCAAAACATCTCTGCTTGTTCTCTCAGAGCAATTTACCCCCCACGCAACAGCAATATGCAAATATGCATTCTGTTTACATAGTAAAATCATAGTGAAATAGGATAATTGATGATTTTCTAAATCCAAGTATTGCTTCCACTTCTCCTAAAAAATGACAATGCAGTACACAAAATGATGGTAACTATACACAAATCATATGCTAAGAAGTATTGTGCAGTCAGGACATGTAGCTTCTTCATTTATTAAGAATATATATTATATTCAGGAGGAAAGCGTATTACATTTATTACTGAAACTTTTGGACAGAAAAGTGAGTTTGTTGTGAAAAAAAAAGGCATGCTAGCCACAGAAATTAGTTATAATGTTACTTAGCTTGTTTAATAGTCAATCTATCTATCCATCTAGGTAGCTGTAACGTTACATGGTGTTAGTGTTGTAAAGACAGCCCTCCTGCTGGAAAGTAGATAGGGCCTGTTGAAATTCTTCAACAGAGCCAAATCTATACGTTTGTCCTTGTCAATATCAAAGCTCTCTGTGCTCTCCATTTCATGACCCACTTTCTATGGTAACTGATGGCAACACAAAACAGAGGTCACTTCCTGAAATCTCCTGCATCCCTTCTAGTCACCACCATCATGCTCCAGACATTGGGCCTCATGCATGAATGTTTTCTTATTTTTCTCTGAAGTTACTATCAGAAAAAAAGTTGTCATTTTCAAGTGTGCGTTACAGCTCCAGGTTAGTGTTAAGCATGGAAAGAAATAACTGCTCTGTGAGTTCGCAAACTCTTTTGTAGAATGTTGTTAGGTATCGTTAGCGTCTCTGTTGTCACCGCTGCAATGTCTCAAATATGTTAATACCACCCTTGTATAGTGCCCCGGTCGAGCAGCATAGTTCCCGGGTTACTTTCTCATGTTGTTATCAGTTTCTGTTTCCAGCTTGCTTAAAATTCTATGTATCGGTAGGGGAAATCAGCAGTAGATTACACTTGGCTCTGAATTACTCTGAGGCAGTGTGGAGTTCCCTGTATCCATCATTCACGCTAGAATTTCTGAGGCTTCAGCTGTCACTTTGGATACATATTTCATGAGTGATGCCTACCTTCAGGAGCTACCCATGCAGGCGAGTACATCCTGCCAGGACACTGGAAGGAGAACTTGACGTCTGACATGCTGATCCTGGCTGTCATGTCCTCATCTATCTGTAAAAACATACAACATTGAGAGAATCACCACTTTAAAATATAAAGGATTTCACTCCCTACTGTCCTGCTAGTATATTTTCATAGGAAACACATAATTTCCTTTTATATGTCAGTTATCATATACAACAATCTGCTACATTATTAGACATAATGATCCCTAATGCTGTGCTGAAACAGCATGTACAGTATGTCTTACCATAACACTCTTGCTGTTGAGATAGTGGCGAGGGATCATGGGCTCAAGTGTGTGTAAGAAGGCCATTCCACAGGCAATGTCCAGAGCAAACTTAACTGCCTGTGTCTGATCCACCACAAAGTCTGATAGCAGGATAGGAACAAAGAATAACATGTTTCAGCCACTCTGACTCTCACCAGACAACAGGGTGACAGTGAAATTGCTACTTGTAGAGAGTGATGACACAATATGACAAACACTTAAAGAGTGCTGCACAATAAATCACAAATCCCTGCAAATCACCAGAATAGGTGACAAGTATGGACTTTGTGACCAGAGTAGGAGTACTCACTGGTGCCTTCATGCAGCACGTTGTAGAGGGAGCCATAAGGCATCCAGTGTGTGATGATGATGGGGTGAGGGGCGGGAGGAGACTGACATGCTCCCAACATGGGTAGGACATTCGGGTGGGAAAATATCCTGGGATGGAGCCCAAGGAGGAGGGACAGGGGAGAGAGGAAGACAGACAGACAGAGAGAGGCAAACCAACATAGGATTTGACAAACCAGAGGCTTGTGTGGGGTGCAATCCCCAAAAAGGAAATAATACAGAACGTTTTGGATCAACACAATGCAAACAGACAAATGAATGACCGCAACAGCAGAGGCCAAAGAGACCACACAAAGTTGAATAATAACCTGAGTTTGGGATACTCCTCATTGAAGTCTCTGCTCTTCCTCGTGGTCCAGTCACGAACCTTTAGCACTTTAACAACAACTTCATTTCCTTGCCAGCGCCCTTGCCACAGCTACAGAGGAGAATTTAATATAGGACAAAGTGACATTATTTACACAGAAAAAGAGAAATGCACTTTGTTAACGGAAATGCTAATTTAAGTGTTTCTTGTAACTCAGCAGTATTATTCACTACAATGAAACAATGAAATCAGAAATATAAAATACCTCTCCAGACTGGTTCTCATTTATCTTAGCCAGGAGAGAGAGCTGTTTGTAGTCAATGCCTGCATGTTTGTTCATAGTGCCATTGCCTGGAAACATAGAATTGAGACAAGCTTAAGTGACAAGTTAAAACTCGGACAAAAGCCCTACTATTCATGTGGAATTTAGCATACTATTACGCACACTGAAATTTCAGACGCCACATTCGTAATTGCTCGGGAGGCCACTATGGAAATTGTCCCCCCCATTCATACAGTACGCTGTCCCATATTAAAACCAAGTGATGGAAACTAGCCAGCTAATAAATTGGTTTATGTGTCTGTGGGACTTACGGGGTCGAGTTCTAGTGGTGCCTTTCCAGAATGTGTCCTTGAAGGGAACCTTAGTCAAGTTCTGTCCCATTTTCTCCGCTTTTTCTGAGGGATGGAGAAATATAATGCAATGAGAAAATCAACACAAAGCAACAAATGGACAGATGAGTATGGAATATTAAATATGTCACAAAGCTGGAAGCCTGGAAGGCTGAAGAGCAGAGTGACCGTCGTTAAGATTTGATTGATGGAATTATCTAGCCAATTATGTATTGTTCGTAGCAACCCCAAGGAAACGGATTGGTCAGAAGTTGAAGGTCCAGCCCTCTCTCTCTTACAGATCCTTTATTTCCTTTTCAAAACACAGTGTACAAAACATTACCATGTAGTAAACCTGTCAAAAGTCTGTGAGCGCGCAGACGGACATCCACGTGTGAATGTTTGCCTCACAGCTTGTAAAATTAAAACTGCAAGCACGGAACTTAATGTACAAACTTGCAAAACTGCGTTTACAAGCACAAACATAAATGTACAAGTACAGCAATTAAGCTAGCAACCACGGACCTGAATCTACAAACTTGCAAAACTACGTTTACAACCACAAAGTACAGTTTTGTGACATTTAATATTCCATAGATTAGTAGTAATGAGCAGTGGGGATACCTCTGAGGAGCTCACGCAGGTGAGGTTTGGCTTTGTCCAGAGGAGTTTCTCCATATTTGTTACAGATGCTCACCTGAGCCCCGTTAGCCACGAGGTCCTGGGGAAGCGCAGTGTCAGTGTTATTTCAAATGGTTATCATGGTAGGGATTACAAATAAACAGAGACATTTCCTGTGTAAGACCACCAGGGGGTGCACTAACCTCAGCCACTAGGTCTTGGCCCCAGAAGCAGGCGTAATGCAGTGGTGTGTTGCCGTGTTCATTGGCAGTGTTCGTGTCTGCTTTGCATTGGATCAGCTAAAAGATGGAGAAACACAGGATTATATACAAAATAAGGCTGGTCAGATCTTGTTTGGGCTATATACAGGGATGGGTGTTAATGCTACCTAGGACAACCATGGAGGTTTGTCTTGCCTGTGGCCACATACCAGCAGTATTGTGACATGCCTAATATTAAACTGAATAACTATGGCCGGCAGCAATTCAAAATCAGACACCCTAGAGCAGCAGCCTCACATTTTGGCATTCAATACTGTGAGCTACAACAACTGCTAAGATATTCTAGTATTTTTTCAGAGAAGAACAGCATTAATATCTTATGGCAAATATGATTGCCTGACAAGTCACACAATTGGGATACTTTTTGCCTTTCTGTTTGACCTACCTGCTGATTTTGCAAAACGAAATAAAGTAATTAAATAAATAAATAAGGCCAAGCTAGATTTCTCAGGTCTACTCTATATCCCTAATTGTCAGGACAGGTGTTGCAACATAGTAGCCAAGACGTTTGGGGGCGGCAGTAAGCTACAGGTTAGAGAAGCAGGTGTGTAACAGGAAGGTTGCTAGTTCAAGTCCCTGGACCGACTGGTAAAATGTGGGTGGGGAAACTAATTGAGTAACATTCTCTGCTCTCTCAACACTACAGTCTAGGTGCACTTGAGCAAGACATTTAATCCCCAACTGCTCCAACAGTAGAAGACTGTGGTTGTACTGGGCAGCTCCCTGGTTTGAATGCATTAACTGTATGAATGAGTAGGGCATCGCTGGAAAAGTGCAAGCATGCTCAGTCAACTTTCCCTGGATCCTTACATATCAAGATAGTCCATTACGAGACAAAAGATTGATTATCCCAACCCTCAACAACTAGAGTTTTATAGCCATACCTGCGTGACAGACATCAAATCTGACCATCAGCACTGACAAATTACCAAGCATTCCCTTCTCTGTGAAACGACTGATCTAAGTACTGCAAGAACAGACAAGACTTTCCTAGCTGTAGTGGTTGTTCAGTTGACATCACTTTCATAAGATCCTCTGTTTATGAGGAAAACTTAAAGGGATAGATCAACATTTTGGCAAGTAAGGTTTGAGCACCCTTGTGCGACAGGGAGATTGGTGTCAATGGTGTCAATTTGACCTCTTTGCCCCCAGTTTCCAGTAAGTTTACTCAGGAGAACATATTTAACCTTTAGCACAGTATATGTAAAATTCTGGAAATAGACCAAAGCTGGATGGTTAGTCATGTTCTGTGACAGGGAGGCAACCCTGGCTGCCTTATATACTGACACTGAATATTTAAAAAAAAACTTGACTGTGGAGTTACAGGCAGGTTGAGCTCCTACCTTTTACGATAATACTAACTAGTACAATCGACTACGTTTATAGTGTGCTAAAGCATTCATGCATGCACTGCAGCAAATTTTATGCCAGCGGCACACGGGTGAAATTGGTACCCATTTTTGCCCAAAAGGGAGGTTGATCAAAGAGCTTAGGTTTATTTGCCAAAATGTAACCATTGTATAAAAGCCATAATAACCTTAATCGGCAAACATATGACATATGAGCCACTGTGTGCACACCTGAGTGTTTACATGACCCTACCTTTCCCAAAATCTCACGATGGCCGTGGCTGGCGGCCAGGTGCAGAGGCGTGTCATCTCCACGGTTCATGACGTTAATGCGGGCCCCTCTCATGATGAGCATGTCCACCACACTGGAGCGGCCCTCCCTGCATGCCCAGTGGAGAGGGCTGAAGCCGTGGTCATCCCTACAGGGAGAGAGGAGCACATAAAGGAGTTTGAATAACTGAAGAAGCGGGAAAACTTTTGC
>OMLI01098183.1:0-10239 GCA_900302605.1 Rondeletia loricata
TATATTATAAGGTGAAAATGTATACAAACAGTGTATCATCTGATATACTTTAGGGTACAAATTGAGTCAAATACAGAATGCACTTTAATATTACAATTCCTCTTTATTAGAAACATTTTAACACATTGTGTTTATCAAAACAAATCTCATAATTGAAATACCTGTTTTTAACACATTGTGTTTAGGACTTTAAAGGAATATCCTGATAATAACATTAAATAATGAATATAGAGGGCTACATACATTCAAAACAGCAGCTTAGCTTAACAGCCAACATGCAACATCCCCATCAACTGCATGTTCGCATCATATATAAAAATAAAAAAATCCCCCCCCCAAAAGAAATTTCCCCAAAAAAACTAACAAAAAATAAATATTAGGATTTGCAGAATAGATTCACAATCGGGAAAATTATAATCGCGATGTATTGGTGTATCGATTTTTTTGCCCAGCCCTAATAGCCAGGTCGCATAAATACTCACTAACTACTATCTGGCGCAGATGTGGCAACAGGAAACTTTTGTTTTAAATGATGGTGTAGTGCTGCTGTGGAAGGCCATTGTATATTGCAGAGGTTCCACTTGACTGTATTGTTGGCTTTAGATTTTAAATATTCCCAGACTTGGTTTTGAAACTCTCTGTCTAAATAGAGCGGTCCAGTTTTAAGTCCTAAAACCCGGAAGTGAATTAGCATTTTTGAGCCATGGGTTCCCTCGGCTGAAAAGTGATTATGATTTGAATGGGGCTTTGGTTAAAAGCCTGACATAAGGTCTGTGGTTAAGACAAGCCTAAGACAGTTTCACGTTTCATTCTGTGATAAAATATTCCATTAAACATCCTATTTGTGAAGTTTGAAGATTTTTAAAGAACAAATCCACATGTTTAGATTCTGTGTTACACGCCACTGCGCATGCGCACGGACTTAGACGCTGGGATTCTGTGTTTACACGCCACTGCGCATGCTCAAGGCCCGTCTGATTACTCAGGTAGTACTCGGGTTCGTACAAGTATGGTGGAATGGGTCCACCAAATGCTCCTCTTTCATAAAACTCTTTCATAAAACTTCAAAAAAACTGTGAGCATGCGCAGTGGCGTGTAAACAGAATCTAAACATGTGGATTTGTTCGTTTGTGGGCACTATTGGAGAAAACTACCTAGCCAGGGTAGTTCGTATGCGCTTACTTGTGTTGGACGAAACAAAGACACAGCTATGGGAGCTGCTAAACACTCGTTTGTAATACAATGGATCTTAATGGCTGGCCAATTGCCAAATTTCGGAATGCCAGTACATCGCGAGAGTGGGTGAGTTGAACAGAAATCATGGCTAATTTACATCTCGACATAGACAATGTCAACAATTAACCTGCGGTCTTAGCAGACCAGCCAATTCCTTTAAACAACCAAACCTTGATCCATCCCTGCCCAAAAACGATAGGCCTATATCCAATTAGCCTTTTATCTCAAACATTTTAGAAAAAGTTGTTGCCACGCAGCTCACTGCTGTTTTAAACACACACAACATTCTTGATAGGGTCCAGTCTGGTTTCCGTCGGATGCATTCTACTGAAACAGCTGTTCTCAGAGTCTCCAATGACATCATGATGTCTTCTGATGTGGGTGAATGCTCCATTTTGGTGCTGCTGGATCTTAGCGCAGCTTTTGACTCTGTAGATCACTGCATTCTGATTGAAAGGCTTAGGCAGTGGGTGGGTGTCGCTGGAATTGCCCTGGAGTGGTTTTCCTGCTATTTTTCAGATAGGAGTTTTTCTGTGTTGGTTGGTCCCTACATGTTTGCATCTGCTGCCCTGTCCTGCGGTGTGCCCCAGGGTTCTGTTTTTGGGCCTATCTTATTTGCCTTATATATGCTTCCCCTAGGGCAGATTATTAGCAGCTTTGAAGGTATTTTTTATCATTGCTACGCTGATGATATTCAGCTATACATATTGTTTAAGCCTGATAAGACTGACAAGCTGTCTGTTTTACACAATTGTCTGATTGCTGTTAAGGACTGGATAGCTAACAACTTTCTACAGCTTAACGCAGATAAGACTGAGGTCCATATCATTGCTTCTGACAGTATGGTTTCCAAGGTTGCTTAGTGTATTGTTGGGTCCCTTTCCTCATCTGTACGATCTAACCTTAGAAATATTGGTGTTATTTTTGATCAGGCTATGTATTTTGATCAACATATTAAGTCACTGACCCCGTACATGTTTTTTCCATTTAAGAAACATTGCCAAACTCAGGTCTGTTGTGTCACAACCTGAGTTGGAGATGATTATTCATGCTTTTATATCATCCCGCCTGGATTACTGTAATTCCCTTTTCACGTGCCTCAGCAAGTCATCCATGGACCGTCTACAAATGGTCCAAAACACTGCTGCAAGGCTTTTGACCAGGTCCAGCAGTGCATCTCATAACAGGCTGGTTTTGCCAGCTTTGTTTCTTTATTTTGGTTTTTAAATTGGTCTTAAATTTGATTTCAGGCAGCATAAAAAAATTATTTTTTTTGGCTTTCTGAAACCTGCAGATACCCTGGTAGAATAAGCTTCAATTCCTAGATCACCAAAAATTACAAGCGACCAAAATTGATCCAGTGGCAAGAGGATGACGTGAGGTATTTCTTGAAGAGATTAATTTTCAGCCTTTGATGGAAGATGGGGAATGTTTTTGCTGTACAGACTGGAGTGGGAAGATCTTAACAGTCTCTCCCCATCTTCCATCGTAGGCTGAAAACTCATCTCTTCAAGGAGTACCCAGGCACCTAAAGGGTTACCGATGGGATGACGCAGGGCAGCTGCTTTTTACATCTGCCCTGTTCACATAATTACTTATTAATCACCTTGGTGGTGCTGTGTAGGCCTCGTCCCGCTTCCATTGTGGGACCGAGCGCTGCCGGGTATTTGAGAGCCTCGCTGCTGTTCAACATTGTGAAGCCAGACATTGGTGTCAAAGCACCATGCAGCGTTACAGAGTACTCGGTAGGGTTAGACCAGGCTGATATTGGCCTTTTGTTAAAAATCTGATATCCGCCAGTCAGTGTCGTCCACCTCTGATATGATGGAGGTTCCTCCCTGACCATAGAGAGTGAATATGTTTTTATTATTATTATTATTTTTATATCAGATGTCTGTCAAACCTGCAGGAAACCTGCCTCACCCTGCCTTAAAGGATAATTCTGATTATTTTCAACTTGGAACTTATTTTCCTAGTTTTTGCCATCATGATGACTGATTGTGTTCAGAAGAGCTTTACGTACCTCTAGTTCTTAGGGAGCATTGCTGTCTAATACACACCCAGAGGGCAAACACAGTCTGAAACCAAAAAGCGATTAAAACATGTCCTTTCAACACAGTAACACTCCCACTGCAATTACACGTCTTTTAATAGCTGTGATTGAACAATTATCACAACATTTCAGTTATAATAGTCCATTTGATACTTCTTAGTGTTGTTCACACTTCCTTGTTTACTTTGCTGGCTGCCGGTTTTCTGCTGCGTTCAGCTCATAGACTGTAAAAAATAATGGACACATTAAACGGACTCGTAAGTGACGTCACCTCATTTGTTTCTAATGGGGTGTGCTCCAAATAATTGTCCAAATAATTCAGACAAATTCTAATTTATACTGGACATATGGACATATAAATGGCTAGTTAAAATAACATATCTAATATCGCAATATATGCAAGTTTCAGGCAATGGATAATCGGAAATTGGATGTAGGTTGGTCCCATTGCAGTGTGACTGTTATTGGGTTTTTTTTGGGTTCAACTGTTGGAGATTGCTTTGGCCCTCTGAATGTGTATTGGAGTGCAGCACTCCTGCGAACTAGGGTTACATAAAGCTACAGTGAAGTAAGTGACAACATTTTTAACAGTCAATCGTCATGATGGCAAAAAGTAGGAAAATAAGGCTAAGGTTGAAAATAACCAGAATTATCCTTTAAGGAGCTGCTAAACCATCTAAAAGAATTGCAGTATGAGTTTCAGTGGAGAGTTTTAGTGTCCCATGATGGTCTAAATGCTGTTTGAGGCTTTTCCACCCTGACAAAAATACAATTCTTGGGAAACATTGAATCCTTCTTATGTTTTGGAATTTTTTGGCATGACAATGGTCAAATTTGTAAATGTACAGAATATCAGCTATCGGCAGCTTCAATCCCAAAAATATCAGCATCAGTCTTCAAAAACCCATGTCGGTCGAACCCTAATACCCAGTTATCACTGTTACCCCAGTCTTAAGGAAAGCAGGTTGTTACACTGCCTGAATATTTCCAAGATATTTCTGAAAGTGCCACTGCTAACAAGTTTAGCTGGTGCAAAATACAAAGCTAGCTCAGTCAGTGACGATATGAAGAGCTTCTCTGTAGGTCTGTCCTGCCAGCTTTGGGTTGCTTCATCTCTCAGAAGGAGGGGTGCTCTCTAGTAATTGACTTGCTGCTGAAAATAAACAAATGGCCCTTTGAGTTGCACCCATTAAGATGAGCAAGGCAGCAATTCAATTTCCTCTGGGAGGAGAGGAAGACATTGTGTTGCTGACTGCATGTGTGTGGTTGAGAGAGAGCGAGCGAGAGAGAGAGAGAGCTCTCATGTACTGTAGCTCCCTCTGTGTCGCAGAGTTCAGCTCAGCTTTCACTCTTAGTGTGTGTGTGTGTGTGTGTGTGTGTGTGTGTGCGTGTGTGCGTGCATGGATGCATGGGTCTGTGTATGAGAGACCAATGCTGCCTGTATGAACTTAATGATCTGGAGGTGATGACTGTGTCTGTCACATTGCCAACGGTACTTTAACCACGGTTCCCATTGGTCATGGAATTCCTGGAATATCATGGAATTTTGAGAGGCGTAGTCCAGACAAGGACAGTCAGGGAATTTGATCAATTATCTGGGGAAGATCAGGTGTAGTCCAGACAGGGAATATCAGGGAATTTTACAAATGGGTCACTTTACAGGAATGTAGCAGAATGTATTTTCCAACTTTCATCGCATTAGATGGTTTTCAGCCCCACTGGAGTGGAAACCAGACTGAAAAACAACATTAACAAGGAATGGGAAGGAAGGAAGACAATTTGTAGGTCATGGAAGTGCTCTGACAATCACAATTTTACATCAGGGCCATGGGGTGAACCTTGTTTAACCAGTTGGGAATACGTTATGCTGATAGTAATGTTTAGCTGTGATGTTCTTTTCAGACTCCTGGATGTTGGATTGACGAAACAGGAGAGAAGAGGAGCACCCACCAGCGTTCGGCGTCCTGGGGCAGCGCCGATCAGCTCAAAGAGGTACAGGATGCAAAGAACACACACATTTACACACTAAGACATGCAGTTGTCTTAAAGGAAAACAGTTTTGGGGACATTGTCTCGTTGGTCAACTTAACCGTTAAAAGTCCATGTGTCCCTGGTAGAACTGGCTCTGTTTCTCCATGCTAACACTTTAGTATACTCTATGTTGAGTGATAGTAGACCACTAGCATCATCTCAAAAGTGAGAAAAAAGCTAAATGGTAAGTAATCTTATATGATATGTAGGCAAGTCTGGCAGTTTTATATAGGAGACTGGTCAAATTTACAGGAAATATAATGGTAATGTTTTGATCGAGCAGGGAATAGTTTCTTAGAGTGTGACATGTTTTGTTTCTATAGAAAGTGAAGATGGTGGGTGATGGGTGACTGTACCTAAAAATCACTTTCAACTCAAATAGTTCCAAAAATAAATGGTGGCTGCATCAGCTATATTGACTTAATTATATTAGATTTTTGTATTTTATTTATGAATCGACAGGCCATATAATAAAAACCACTAACAACTTAATATTACTAAAAGGTTAGTCTTCTTACTTTGGATAATGCCTAGTGGCCTACTATCACTCACCATAGTGGATGCTAAAGTGTTAGCATGGAGCACCAACGATCTACTGGGGACACATGGAAGATGTTGGTGTCTATGTTGTCATCTTAACTGCCAGGTTGACCAACAGGACAATCTCCCCAAAACGTGGTGTATTCCTTTAATGACCACTGGACCCACAAGTTTACCCTGTAAAAGTGATGAAATAGTAGTTAATCAAACGCAGTCGCTGTAGCATTGCCATCTTCTTTTGGCTGTTTGACCTCAGGCACGGTATATGTGGCTTTATGTCGCTGTCTTTATGTTGGTGTATGTCGGAGACAGACGGACAGTCACCGAAGCCTGCAGCCGGTATGGCCCTATCATCCCCTCTCAGCTCCACCCTGCTGATACTCCGCAATGGCAGGGAGGTGGCAGATAACGCTATCTCCCTCTTAACTACCCACTTCCCTTCTTTGCAATGGCCATAACCCACTGCAATTTATGGGCGGCCAGGCGCCGGCTGGCTCCTCTCCGCCTTCTGCAGCAGAGGGAACAATAACGGCTAGTCGGATGGCAGCTCAGTCCTCGGTAATGTGTGCACAGGCACGTTACTGAGTTACAGAGGCAGGGCTGCAGAAGAGGAGAGAGAGCTGACACAGATGCCATAGATGTCAATAGACTGGAGACTAGGAGGAAGAGGAGAAGGGGAAGACCCCAGCAGTGCAGCTGCACTGAAGAACCACACCAGAGATGGTCTGCAGGGATATACTGTATACACCAAGCAGAGAAAAGTTAACAAGCCTCATCTGTCTGATCCTGCCTCTGTCTCTGATAACTGTCTGTCCTGCATTTTTATTGGCTGGCAGAGTTGCAGCATTTACATGTCAGAGCAGGTGCACTGTGGTTTTTGCATTTAGTATTTATGGTTAAACCCCAAACTCAGTGCCATGGCCTGAGACTACCTGTTGTTCAATAACTGGAATACAGGTTTGGCTTGTGCACCATAAAACATAGTGTTATCATGTTATAACAAGTGAGCGTCAGTGTTGTGTAAGTTGTGGAAATGTCAGTAAGACCTTGATGCTTCCTTTATTTTGTACCTGTTGCGTTGTGCATCTTCGTAATTTCAATCACATTCTCACTTACTGACTTACTAGTCTTTGAATGCCTAAGTGGATGTTTATTGACTGATGGATGACACTGCTGTACAAAGCAACACATGCATCTGCTCTGCAGCTGCCTCTGTCTGCACTATCCCTGTTTTCAGCTCCCTACAGTCTAATGTCAGACCGCACTGTTTCCTGCAGAAAACCTGAGAAGTGAATGGCTTGAGTTAAGCTCAGGGAAGGTTGAGAGGGAAACAAGAGCTTGCAGGTTTGCAGTGTGTAACCGGTTCCACGGCCAAAGTAAAGGGATCACATATCAGCTGTTTCAGACAGAGCCTTCTTTGATAAGTGCTCCATGTAAGACCATGTGTTTCTTTGGCCTGCTGTTGTGTTGCTAGAGTAAAGGCCTTGGGAGAAGAGGGCCAGTTTAAGGATGGTCTTAGCTCATGTAATGCACAGTGAAGGAACATGTATGGACATGTTCTGGGTTAGTGGTCTACAGTGGATGAATGGAAATAGCTCTGTCTCTTTCTATTGTACCGAGACACATCGAGACTAAACACACAGGCGTTTGACATGATTACAGAACTGAACAGATGAGTGAAACTAGATGAAGTAGTAGAGGTTAATCACTACTAACTGCTTATACTCACTTCCCTCCACTGTGCCTCCTTTCAACGGTTTTCATAGGGACTTATGCAAATAAACACCACTATCTGTATCTTATATCACTGTGTAAGGTTGATTTACAAATTCAAATGGACCCTGTGTATTTGATATTACCTATTAAATCAGTGACTTGCTAGTTATTCTTTGTGCTCTGGCTCTGCCCAAGACATACACTAGACTGACTAGAGGAACTCTACAACAGTGCATGTGATGCCTTCTTCATTTCTGCCAACACCACTGGAAACAGTGACATCTGGTGGCTTTATATTGGGTTAACAAAATGCATTGTTGATTTAATCACTTGCTAATATTGTTGGATGGAGTATTTTGGGGCATAGAATGAGTAAATCTATTTGTTTTGTAGAACTATTTTTATTGAACTTTCTGTTGCATACATTACATGAAATACATGGCATACAAATCCCATATAGAATTACACATACATGTTTAAACAAAAAAACAACATCAATAATAATCAGTCAACCCCTTCTCCTCCCCATGTTCTCCCTCCCACTTCTCTCCCCGTATATTATAATAAACAATCCACATAGCAAAATATAGAAGGTAGAAATGTGCCTCCTGTACATTTTATAATACTTTATAGTAACTTAATTTACTCATAATAATTTCCCGGTCCGCCTGCCTCCCTGATTGCTTTATATCTCACTCCCATTGTTCTCGTCCCCCACCCCCTACTCTTCTTCTCCTGCTGTTTTCCAGCAGATCGCCAAGCTCCGGCAGCAGCTCCACCGCAGTAAACAAGGACGCCACACTAAAGACAAGGACCGCCTTTCCCCCCTCCAGTACAACACCATCAACTACACCGCCCTCACCAGTACCACCAACAACACCTCGACCGCAGCCGGCCACGCTCAGGTGGGCCTCCGCCTGAAAAACGTAGGGAGTAGAGTCCATTTTACTGAGATGTGAAATCTCAAAAGCCTTGTTAATGTAATTGAATGCCTGTTAAGATTGTTGTCATGGCGTATGGCTCTCGTGGCGAGGCGTTAAAATAAGTCTTAACATGACAGGACTTTGTTTTGTTTTTGGTGATTAGCCATGAGAGTTGTTTTTTACAACTTGAATTAATGCTATGCTGACTTGTATGTATGGTATCACAATCTATGTGTGCCATGACTTGTACATAACTTCAGTATCCTATCAGGATTGTACCTTTTGTGTTGCATTTTTATTCAAGGGTCAAGAAACATTTAGAATTTTGTACAGGACAAGTAACATAAGCTCAAAGTATTGCGCGCTAAGCAATAGGCAAAAACATTGTGCTGTGCAGGCTGTTTCATAGACCCTCTTTTACACCTTGCATTAACATGCATCATAGGTGATTGTATTGGAAACGGATAGCGCAAAAACACATCAAATCCAGGTGCAACCCAAGATGCATTGAAGATCTGATCATCCAAACCACCTCCAGAGGTGTTCAGAGATGCATTTGGCCACATTGACAACAAAGTGTAACGGTAATGCATCTCCAGTGCACATATAGCAACGATGAAAATGGAAAGAAACTTTTGAGCACGGATCCAAACAGGAAGCGGTCACAAGTCAAACAGGCAGCAGGCGCTCAGATCGTAACATACTGGTCAAAAATGGATTAGGACACTGGTGGATTGGGAACAAGTGAGACGGGGTGTTAACTGTCAGCTGCGTTTTGGCGAGGGAAAGATAAATCGGGTTTCAGTGTGTATACCGGAGACACATTTTAATACCAGGTGTAAATCTAATCCAGCTACATCAGATGTAGACACAATCCAGGTACAAGAGACATGTTATTGCCAGGTGGGAATGGGGCCGCAGATCTCCTAACCCAAATGCCCTATGTGTCTGGATTACAGCAGTTTTCCATGTCGAAGTCGGTCCAGATGCCGCTGTCCAACATCACAGTGCCAAAGCCCTCCATCTCCAGGGTGCCCAGCAGTATGGAGGGCATCAACCACGAGCTGGAGAAGGTCTTCATCAAAGACAACGGCGAGAAGGAGGAGCTGAAGGTGGGTTTATCTACCATTTGAATTCATACTCAGATTCATTCGTTCACTCTTATGCCTAGTTACATCACTTAGAAAAGAGGTGCCATCTATCTGGAGCTGCTGAGGAGAATTATATTCTCAGTTGCATCACAGAGTAGGGGTGGGACGATACGAGTAACTCACGATACGATACTGTGACGATATTTGGCCCTCGATAATGATAATATCACGATACACGATATCTGCGATAATCGATATATTGCAAGACATTTCATCTACGATACATCACGGTATCTGTGTAACTGAAGAAGAAAAAATACCCATAAAAATGCAAAAAGCAGGAATTATGTATTTATTCACAGAATTGACATGAAAGCTTATCAGATTATTTAGTGTGCATCACAAACTGGCCAATCGTACATTAAACAATGTACAACAAATTGCATAGTGCCTCTTTAACTCACACTGACCGCAACTTGTCCACGACTCCACGTGTTAAGTTAAATGTTTAAAGGAAGTGGAAGGATACAAAATAATACCTCACTAAAATATCTTGTGCAAATTAAGTTTACAGGAAAAAAATGTTTTAATAAATAGATAAATGTGCTTACAGTGCTTAACAAATTACAAGCATAATCAACTTGTTATG
>OMLI01098185.1:0-12389 GCA_900302605.1 Rondeletia loricata
CATGTTACTTTGAAAACATGTACAACTACACGTGTAGTTGTACATGTTTTCAAAGTAACATGACAAAGTAATGTTTTTGAGGATATGTGGCAAGATACTCATTTTTACGAGACTCTGGCACACAGCCACGGCATTATTACAAAAGCTTGAAATTAGAATTTCTTTTACTCAATATTTCTCAGTAAGAACAAGAGAAAAACAGGAACTCCCAATCAGATGGAGAGGGGCCCCTCCCTGTAGTGGAGAGTGAAGATAGAGCGGGGTTTCACCCAGCTGTGGTAGTGGTATGGGTAGATAGGCCACACTATTCACTCCCTGCCCACTTAACATCATCGAACCACTAACCACGCACCAGTGGACCCTAACCACACACCATGCAACAGGCAGTGGCAGTGAGGTGCGAACCACTTTCAACTCAACCATGAACCCATAAGCCCCAGCACATGAGCGCCTCTCTCAAGCACTAGAAAGTGATGCCAGACTTGCCACTTAGCAAAAAATCAAGAGACCATTTTTCAAATATGAGCGAACCCAGAACACATGACCAAACACCTGAGTGGAGAGTTTCCAAAAACCTATGATTATAGATTTCTAACTCTCAGCAAACTAGTTGCTATTTGTATCACTGCACTATAATTATCATTTATCAAATACTTCAAAAGCATGCTGCTGTGGTCTGAAAAAAGGTCAAATGAAACCTTATCACTATAATTATGTCAATGCCCCAAAATATTGTTTTTCTTTCTCAGATTCTTCAGTAATAACAAAAATTGCAAGTGAATTGTTATCTGTCATCTTCCATTTAGGCCCATCCCAGCTATACTTCTGTGTTATGACTCAAGATGAATCATAACAGCTCTTCGGTTTGTATAATATCTCCTCTCAAGAGCAAGAAAAGATCTCCTGCAGAGCCAGTGGAAGGCTGCAATGCCAATATCGATTCGTCTTTGTACTATTTAATGACAGAAATAATGCAAAGGCAATATAATAGTGATGCATTTGACCCACATACTGTATTATGGTAATGAAGCATGACATTCATGGGCCTCCCCCATGAAACCAAACTTTCAGACACAACTTCTCCTTTTTAGTGAGTCTGTCATAGAGAGTTGTAAAAATGCACACATGCATCAATAATACGGTAAAAAAAAATGGTTGTAGGTATTAGTCAACCTAAATCAAGTGATGCTGCAGAGGGGCTTTAAAATGAAATGGAAGCACACAAAACTAAACACAGAAAAAAATACACATGCAGCTACTGCATCCTGAGGTGTCAACAACACCCTAACGGCTGACAACGCCCTTTCTCTGAAAATAAAACATGAAACATCACTCTAACCACAAAGATCTTAACACAACTGTTTATCCTTTTTTCCACCAATAAACAGAGAACTTTTGGCTTTTGGTAGCTGTAAACAAGATTGTGTTTGTGGCCCGAAAGCACTCCAACCATAGCCAAATTACTCCCGCCATTAATAATAATCATAATAATTATAATAATTCCTTTATGTGGCCCCTCTTAAGGGATGTGGCCCTTAACGACGGCATAGGATGTTTATGCCGCTGGCCGTCTCTGCCAGTGACTGATACACAACGCACATAGAGAGACAGTGATTCACTGATGTCAATGAGATTGAGTTTGTCATGTTGGAGATTGGACATACACTGAATGTATAAATATCAGGGACATCTTCCTGATATTGAGTTGCAGCCTCTTTTGCTCAATCCACATCTCAATAGTCTCAAAGCTTTAAAATCCTTCTGTAACTTGTCTGCTTCTCTTTTAAAAAAAAAGCAAGTTGATGTACTTTATTTTCACGGATGATCACTGAAAAACAGACCTTTAGAAAGACATGTCAGTTTTCATTGACCAGATAAACATATAAAAAAACAAAAACAAATATACAACACACATTTTTGGGACTCTTGGAAGAATAGCCCATCTGGGCTAAAAGAGATCCCTAATAAAAACTCAAACTCAGACTATACTATGATGAGTCAACCCATTGTAGGTCTGAACTGAGTCAAATATAGGCAACTGCACAACAGAAATCTAAATATCAACCCCTAATCGTGTAGAAATATTCATCTATCATGAGAAGTGGACATAAAATAAACCATATTTGAAGGGTCCTCAATCATAATAAAATGAATAGACAGACAGCTGTACTGAAATTAATTATCAAATATTGTTATATCCCTTTCCTAGTGCCATTATGCCATAATGAGGCCAAGAAAAACGTGCAAAAGGGAAAAATGTGCCAATGTAAATACAGCCATGTAAGCATTTTGCCTGCATGACTGATATTTCACAAAGCTGGCTAACTGAGCCTGACTTCTGCGCGGAGTAAAACCCGGAAAGCTATTTTTACATCAGTCCATGTTCCAGTTTGAAGAGCTTCCGGGTTTTACTCAGTGCAGAAGTCAGGCTCACTCAGTTAGCCAGCCCTGTGAAATACCTGCTTGGCGGTGAGCAGTCAACACCTGGTGGCCAGAAAACAGCATTGAATCTTATTGGCAGGCAACATGCAGCGTCACTGTCTGACCACTGGAAGCTGCTCTAAACTCACTGAAGTGTTTTTTATTGTTTCAGAATTGTAATTTTGTTTGATATGGACGGTGGAAGTAACTTGACAAACGAGACGTAAAACGAGACATCCACCATATGAAAACATTGACACCTCCTCTAACAAAATGATGGCTGGTGTTAAAGTTAAAGTGGGTAACTATTAAAGTTAGGAGTCATAAGACCTTTACTTACAAAACAGTTATGTTTTTGAGGATAGAATCATCTGTGATTTTGAAACAATGACTGATGAGGTTAGGAAGCTACATTTTCCAAAATGTATATAGCGTTTTGGAATGAACCTCTTCAATTCTTTGTTAGACGTCTAGAGAGAATAAAAGACAGTGAATGTAGCCTACAATGTTTGTGTTTGGGCTCTTGGTTTTATGTTCGAAACAGGTTTTAGTGTTGGTGTTGTAGAAATCTGTATTTATTGCATTACCACATTTCTAGTCTGCTGCACACCGAGGGGGGTCTTAGTGCTCTTTGGCGTTTTATCAATAAAAGGATTGAGAAATAGAAAAATCTGGTAACGAGGTAAGCCTGAAAGTTTTTTCTTCTTATTTGATTATCAAAACGTATATCCGCAGCCGCATTGCTTGAGCTAATACCTGTAACTGCGGACGTACAGATGAAACCAGAGAGCCTTCCCACTGAAATCTACATTGTGCCACCGCTTTACTCCAGCAGGGGGCGCTGTGCCTCAACAAACGCCCTGGAGCAACAGGGCGCCTTCATTGTATGGAATCTGGTTTGCGGCTTTTTCCTCAACTTTTTTTTTTCCACCGCTCAGGCTGCAGCTATTATTTAGGCGAAGAGAAAGGAAGTAGCGACAGGCTAGCTGGTTAGCTGGGCTAAATCCACCCAGTTTGCTTGGACAGGATGCACTTTTGAAGCTCTTTCATCTCGGGTACTGTTTTTTATTTAGTATACACATAGAGATGACAAGTAGGTAGGTGCAGATGTTTTATAGAGTCGTTATTTTACAGCCCGGGTTGAAGCTGATTCAGTGCTGAGCTTTGTCCGAGAGGCTCCGTCTTGTTCGCCTGTTTGTTACAAAGTGGGATTGCCGGAGTCTTGATTTACATCAAAGGGCAAAACGAGCAAGAGACCGAAAAGGTGCCACTTCAAGAAGTCTTCAGTAAATGCAGTAAAGGATTATTACACCGAGACGATGAGAAACACAACCGAGCAAGGTACATTATTTGGCTTGTGTGCTTGCCTTTGTATTAGCTTGTTCTTGAAGCAACATTTTAAAAAGCAACCTCATGAATTTGTCAACATATGTTGGTTTATTGTTGCCAATTGAGAATTTTTCTTTGTTGCAGTCTGCTTTTATCTGGCCACCAGGCGTTGACTTGACAGTAACGTTATAGGAAGTTGTTGTGAAGTAGTTACTGAATATACCTGCGCGTCATATTAACCATATTCTATTGAAAGTAGATGAACGTTAGATATCAGAGCAACTGTGGCTTTCATGTTTTCTGACTAAAACAGTAATAGGTGCTACAGCATGTCGCCTGTCTGGTTAGTGATAGTATACATTTACATACATCCACTGTGTGAGTGAGTTGAGAATGTAGGCTAACTTGTTGCAATGCAATGTCCCCAGGCCTGCTGCATGATGATGTGACTTTAACGTACATGTCTGTTGTATTGTTGGACATGGCTCACTTGGAATTCAGAAAAGCTCCACAATGTGGGGTTTGATGCAGACCATTCAGTCCCTGCCAGAAAAGCAGTCAGACGAGTTGGTGGTGAGCCACTACAGCATCACACCTCACAACTGTACCATACTGTTATTATGTTCACTCCATTTGGGTCAGATTGATGGCTGAGCACACCTACAGTATGACTGCCAATGATAGGTTAGGTGAAACACTGCAGTGGCTGAAGCAATAGATCTACCCGCTGGGACTTTATTGGGTCTAGTATTAAGTGGTTTTGGTTTACAGTGGAAATTGGAAACAGTCCTTCTCTCCAATTTCACCTACGCCATTAATTTACAGAACATTTGAACAACCATACAACAATAACTCCAGTAGTTATTGTCTTAGGCAGGTGACATGGGCTTTGTCTTATGCAAATACACAGGCTTAGCTATGGCCAAAATGTACTGTAGGCCTCCAGCTGCCTCTTCCATACAGCAGCACACCGGCCAAACCTTACCAAAATCTTCCACATACACCAAGTGCGACTGCTGGGTCAAGCTCAAGCTACATGACTAATGTCTGGGTGGTGGAAAAAACGAATCATATAGTAAAACAGCGAATAGGAACAGTAAAATTAGGCGTATGTGGAAGTTCCTCTAACTCTCTGTTTTCCTCTTTCCACTTCTTTGATTTTCTTTGGTCTAAATACTGTTTGTGCTATTCCAGTGGCATCAGTGCGGTGCCTAATGTGGCAAGTCATTTCCTCTTGATGAAATAATGTATTTACACTTCCTTCTGTCACACAGCAGCTCCATGGCTCTGTCAGCCATATGTTGTTGTGACCCAGGCTTAGTACAGGAATGGCTTGAATTTTGGTGCTAGACTAATGTGGAAATTGATAACTAGTGCCTGCTTTAGAAATAAGGGTTTACATCACATTTCTCTCATTACTTACTTTTTTGAATATAGGATATCCTAGACTATTTTTTGCAGAAAATGGAAAAGGTAACTGACCCTTATAACTACTGTAGTAATTGAAATTGTGAGACAGGAAGCATATTTAATAAATAGAGACTTTGCTTTGTCTCATAAGCTTACTCTGAGGGCTTGGAATGTTAATTAGAGTTAGAATATGAAAGATGGGGGTTGTGATTGTATTGAATACGCTGCTTCTGCTTCTTGATTCACAGCAGAGCGTGGCCAGACTGACAGCCAATCAGTCAATCCACAGAAAGCCTCTCTGCCATCTTTAAAAGAAAAGGGCCATATGGCCTTTGGTTGATGGTTTGTACTCTGCAGATTGAGGGTATGGGGGAGGATAGGGGAGAGGGGGGTTGCTCCATTTTTAGGAGCTCAGCCTTGAGTTGTAATTGGCCTACACATCCTGGCGGATGCAATTGTGTGAAACTGCGGTTGAAAAGATAATTGCCTCAATCATAGCTGTGCCAATATTTCTCAGAGATCTCTCAAGGGGTAGGATATTCTAGGTTGGCCTCAGACTAGGCCTTTCATTTTTCAACTGACATATTGAGATCCTTACTTGGCAATAGTGTAGTTATTAGAGATTAATTAGCCCACCAATCACACAGAAAGGTCAGTCCTATTACTGTAGAACTAGGCTTAATGTGATTTAGAGGTGTGGGCTAGCTTGTTGGTTAAAGGCAATGTCCAGCTCACTGTAGTATGCAAGTCTATAGCTGTTATTGGATAATCAACCTAAACCATATTAGAGGAACTGTTGTTGTTCCCTAATATGATGGTTATCAAGCAAGCTGCTCTCTGCCTTGACACCACAACCAGAGCTAGCTAGCTAGCTTATCAAAACCTAATTTCAAATGTGTTAAAATGGCAACGGCGTGGTTGGCAAATAATAAGTTATGGTGATGATCAAATTACATTGGCTTATTTTTACATTGATGTCGTGTGAAATTTCATGGTCTTAACGTGTCTTGCGGTTAGCTGAAGCTATATCTGAGCGCTGTATTTTTAGATGATGACTAAAGAGGTGTGGGGGCTGTTTTTGCATTGCAGATAGCAGCAGCAACTTTGTGGAGGTTGCAGTGTGTCTGTCAACATCTCTGGCTAGCCTATATCTTATCTCATGTGCTTGCAGGGTCGAATGTGTTTCTAAAATAACTTGGAAACTCTATGGTTTCTGACTGTTGGATGATTCACGACTAGTGTGTGAAATCAGGTCAAAGTGGTGGCTACACAGTTTGTTGAAAGTGGGCTTTGACACACTGGATTTTATTCTGGCTCCTACTACAAATTAAAATTGTTTTAGCTTACTGTTTTGAACATGTGTAAAACATTCAGGTTTTACACTGTTGGCTGACTTTCTCCTATTCAAATGGGTATGGCAACATAAAAAACTGGGCGAAAAATTTAAGTCCTATTGTCTTTTCTGCCTAATATGTCGAGGCCTAGTTCAAAACTTGTAGAGGTTGTTGTTAGTGGTGGGTGTGAAGATTGGGTTGTGAGTGTGATGTAACCATGTTTTAACTATGTGTGAACTCCTTATTAGGCTGTTCTTAGGCTACTGTGTTGTTTAGCTATATTTTGTTTTAGTATCTGAGTAAGTTAGGCCTTTGAGTTTGACAGAACAAGGACAGCTGAACAGGTTGAGCTATGGTGTATGTATGGTGTATGCAGCACAGTGAGTCCTAATTAGTCCCCTAGCAGCATGCGTTGTCTCTATGTGCAGCTGGTGTACTGGGCTAGGACTATATAGGCTACCTGTAGAATGACGCAGACACCTGCGGTCCCATGGCCCTGGAAAACGCAGCCCCAGCAGATAGGGTAGACTAGCTATCTCAACTATCTGGAGGCAAACTGCTGATAAACTCTTACCTGGACCAATGGATGTTTTTTTTCAAATGGCAGACATGCTATGAATCCAACCCATTTTTATGATTGGAGATAACAGGGTTTTTTTGTGCATGGACAAGAAGAGAAATGGGGGGGCCACTGCTGTATAACCGCAGTTAGATTGATGACTGATGACTAGGTGATTTCATATGTTTTTGTCAAACTACATTGGGTTCAAAAATATACTAAAAAATATACTGTAGCAGTTGAGAAATAAGCCTTGACAAAGCGTTAGTGACGTTTACTACTACATGATGAGGTATGGTGAAGGGCTCCTTGCTCAGGGCTTGGCAAGAAAGTCAAAGACATGTAGAGGCCTGTGTTTCTCTCTACCAATCTGCCCATCAGGAGGATGTCTTTACCTCACTGTTACACTGCTGCTCAAGTACACTGGGAACGGATGGGCTGGGCTAGGTGTCATGCTTCCTTTTGTTAACCTCTGGCTTGGTTCAGGCCCTGGTATTATCATTTCCGGAGAGTAGAATCCAAACTTGCATATCACTCAACTGCTGAAAGAGCATAATCTCCTTATCTCCTCATCATTGACCTTGACAGCTGATTTGAGTAGCCTATGATAGGTAAAAACAGTTGAGGATGATCCCCATCAGTGTTACCTACTGTACACTCAGCAAAGCAAGCTGGGTAGGTGCATGAGCACAGAGGAAGGGATGCATGGAAAGGAGGTAAGGAGAAATGGGACACAGTTCCAGGACCACCAAGACTTGTCTTGTGCATGTGTGTGCGCAGGCGCTTGCATGCATGTAGTGTGCCATAATCCAGTGTGTAAGAAATTCCAAGTAATCCAGAAGTGTGACAGGAATGCTCCGGGTGTGCCTCTCTGTGGCGAGAGATGGGGAGAAAAATAGCTTTGCGTTCTGCAGAGAGCTGCTAACCAACGTGTATTGGGTAGAGATGTACGGACTGGACGAGATAAAGAGAGCAATGAAAATAAAGTGAGAGAGCAGAGGAGTATGTGTGAGTTGTGCAAGTAGACAGAGAGAGGCAAAAAGAGGGAGACTGGTATAGTCCACAAACCCCCTGGCAACTTGGCTCTTTCAATGTGGCTGAGTTTATGGGCTTTATAAATAGGCCCAGCTGTAATGATAGGGTATAAGTGAGGAAAAGGCAGACTGGCTGTTTAGGGATGGCCTACATACAGTGCATTTGTTTGTTGTGCCTTAGTCTTTATTCAGCCATCATTGCAAAGTCCAAACATATCAGGTCTGGATGATTGCGATCAAAGCCTGATTGTGGTGATTATGATACCAAATCTAGGTGTTTAGATTCTGATTATAGGCTCAGTTATAAGCTAAGCAAAGGTTCAACCACAATATACAACTCAAGAATTTTCCACAGTGAAGTGCAAAGTGGTCTGTCAACGTCATGGAAGACCAATTTAAACCACTTTCAGTCAGCTTGAATATTGTGATTTCAAATGGAATTTAGGCTAAAATCTACAGGTTACATCTTTCTCCACACACGCCTGACTCCGACTGCAAAGAAGACAATGTCAGTAGAGTCACCCATTGACTGTGCTTAGTTCTTCACAAATAAGGAACAATCTGTCCCATCTCAATTCCAGTTGTGGTGGGTAACCTTCAGTTGTGTACAGAGTGCTCACAGTGCTTTTCCTAACACATATCTTTCATCACATTCAAATGTATGGTTTGTAAAGGGAGGGATACAAGCAGTTCCAACAATAACCCAGTTTTACCAGCTGCACCACACTCAGCTTAACAGCCCTGATTTTCAATAAGCCCCTACTTGTCTCCTTGCTGAGCCCTGTGGCAGGTGACCCAGTGCTGGATTTGAGTTTTTAGACTCTTTGGCTGTTCTGTTAAACTCTGATTATGGCAAGTCCAGTGCATTGTATTGGACCCTTAGGGGTTTTCTCTCTCTCTCACTCCCTCTCTACCCCCTCACTACAGCTAGGGTCCTTGAGTGGCCACCCTCAGGAAGAGGACTGTGTGTGTTTGTGTGGATACAGATTGACTGGTTGATTGCTGTGGTGAGTGCTATAACCTCCCCCTCCATCCTCTCTGCGGTAAGTGATCCTGTCCCTTGGCTCTGGATTATGGGCAGAGAGAGGGCACACCCCGAGGCTCGCCTGGCTTTGGTTGCTATTACTCTGCATCATAGCCCAGCTCTGAGGATGAAACCTGTCAAGGTCTTTGGCAACGCTAACGAGGGCCAGATAGATATATTGGGATGCTGATGGTTTATATACTGTATTATTTAACCTAAATGTTTGTATCATTGACATCTCCATCATTTATTTTCCACAGATATTGGTGACTGTAGATTATGATAAATCCACGAAGGAAAGCATTAATTGTGATAATTAGCATAGAAACAAAGACGTTCGTTATTCACGTGGAAATAAATTATCCATGAGAGTTGAGAGCATCTTGTGATCAGTTTATTTTTTTCTTTAAAGGCTTAATTTGGCCTGATTGCCATATTTTGTAATGTGAAACACTATGCTTCACAACAAAGCAGATTGTAAACAACCCTGACCCACCTCACCCCTCCTCCCTGCCTTATCTTTCACTAGCCAAAGCCATGGAGGCACAGAACTGGCATGTGTGACTATTCCTGAATGGCTTTTTGTATTTATGGTTATTTTAGTGCTGAGGTGTACACAGAGCTCTTCACTAGGTTTTTAGATACCGCAGTGTGCTTTTTCCAAGGTTCTTCACTAGATGGCTATCCACAGTATCTAACTTTTTATAGCCTTTATGGATATACATTGGATGTACAACATATTAGGAAAACGTGTGCTTTCCATGAAATGAAGGCTATGATCCCTTATTGATTTAACCTATTAGATACTCTGCATCACCCACACATATAGGGGAGATGCACAGATGCAGGGGAAGAGAGAGGTTTAATTGTATTGATAAATTCAGCCAGGCGAGGTGGTAGGGGTGACAAACCATTCCCGTTATACATGCCAGTCTAGAGGCTAGCCTCTGTGGTACAGCAGCACAGCAGCCACTGGGAGAGATGACACAGTGTTGGACCAGTGGATACAGGTTCCACACAGTATATTTCAACACTATTCCTCGTAAAAAATGTAACTAGTAGCTGGGTTGATATCTTCTGAGAGATGGAGATAGAAGCCAGGCCCCCTTGCATACACCATCTCATTAAAATTAGAGCCCGACCGATCGGCCATTATTTTACTTTTTTGACGACATTGGGATCGGCAGCTATGCAACCGATGTGTCCCGATTTTTAAATAAGTATAATAAACAAAAAAACATTGACTATTTATCCTGTACTTGTCTGTTTGAACGTTGTAATTGCTATTTACTAGGGATGTGCGTGGCTTGTCAACTAGTCTGTTAAACGGCGCTGCTCCTGCTAGTCGGCACGGAAATATTAGTCTATTATTATTATTTTTTAAAATATATTTTATTGAGACATTTGCGTTTTGTTTTACACATTTAATAAGCCTATGGAGCACGGTCAGCCAAAACGGAAGAAAAAGGGCCTGAATGCTTTCTATGGGGAGGACTATGCCTGAGAGTCAACTCAAGATGAGCTGGAGAGATACTGGGTTGAACCGCCTGAGCGAAGAACCACTTCTGTGGTGGCGCGGGAAGGCACAACGCTTCCCCAAACTGCACCGGCTTGCAAGTTGCTACCTCTGTGTGAGCAACTTCTGTGCCAGCTGAGCGAGTTTTTTCAGCTGCAGGCCTTAATGTTAATCGCCTCAGGTCCCGTCTTTCACCCGACCACGTTGACATGTTGATTTTGCTCAACAAAAATGTATGGTCTGAGTGTAGAAATTGTGCCTGTTACTTTAAGAGTGTTTCATTCTGGGTATTGAGGGCAGTTTGGGAATAGACAGGAACAGTCGGGATACAGGTCGGGACTCGGTAGAGAAAGCGAATGAAGACGGCCAGTCCAGTGAAATGTGTATGCTTTATGTTCACGGAGGTAATAAATGCCCTGCCCCTTATATACAGAAAAGAACCGGATGATAGATGTTAACAGTTACGAGACAAAACTAATAGTATATAACTAGAGGTTGTCCCAACTACGGTTCAGAGCCAAATCTGGAGGAGGTAACAACTTTCATAATATGCAAATAGCCATATTATCGATCTTGCTGTCTGTTAATTTAAAATGTTTTCAATATGCCGTATTGGTCCCGTCTCTCATCCGAAAATGCCCAACTTTTCTGCGGCAAGATTTGGTTATTTGAATATTATATGAAGCATTTCAAATGGCTTTTATATACTCACAATCTTTTTTCCAACTAGGTTTAGCCTTATAGATCGAAATGTGCTCAGGTTTGGCTGTTTTCTGAGTGTGTCCTTAATTTTAGACTAGTCGTGTAGTCGGTTAAAAAAAACATTGTTTAAACGTCAGTGAAATTAGTTGTTGCGCGCATCCCTACTATTTACTAGCATTATCCAGTAGAGGGAGCTCTAATACAAGTGTGAACTGCAGCAGCTGACGCGCTACTTCTGTAATACGACGTTTGTCACTCGTGCCTCATCCAATATTCTCCACAGCAAGACTTGTCTGCACAGATTCGATTGCTGCAATAGGTATGTATGTATGTATATTTATTTATTTATGTGCACTTCCACACAGATTGCAACGTTTTTTGCACTTTTTGACAAAATATCGGTCAAAACATTGGTAATCGGTCGGCTAGGGCTCTCCAAAATCGGGATCAGCATCGGACCCAAAAATCTAGCATCGGTCTGGCTCTAATTAAAATAACCTGAAAATGTAAACTGGCTTACTCCGAGACTCTTTATTAGTACCGGTCCTGGATATCTATTGGAAAAGAACACTACATATTGTTAGAGATGGGGATCTTTAAGATTTTATAGATTCCGGTGCCATTATCAATTTTGTTTAACGATTCGGTTTTTTATCAATTCTCTTATTGATTCTTTTTGATTATTTGGAGGAAAGAATAAAAAAATTTGCATTGCTTTTATTGCTCAATAACAAAAATAGCCATTTTTCAGCAGCAATGTTTTAAATAATATTTTCTTATTTGCTATAGTAGCTCTCTCTTACAGAAAAAATTTAAGCCATACCAATGGATATTACCAAACATAAATAAATAATAAATAAAATAGATAATATGTTTTACAACAAAAAGGCTAAAAGAAATTCAAACAGGAATTTTACAGTTCTTCTGAAGAAAAAGAAGCATATCAGCCTTCTCTGGTAGGATGATACTAAGGCCAAGGATAATAGGTGACAGTCTGAGCCACGGAGCAGCTGTTTGGAAACCGAACGCTACAACTCAACGCAGGTATCTAGTTTAGTAC
>OMLI01098205.1:0-13029 GCA_900302605.1 Rondeletia loricata
GTTAATATGTACTTCAAGCAAGTTTGTTGTTGTTGAGTTGTGAAAAATGTAAGTTTGACCAAACACTGAACTCTGTACAAACATAATAAAAGCTTAGGTACTAAATTACTCAAATCTAACATTTTGTCTGACACAACATCTCACTGTAAGCTTGTTTCCAAACACAGAAGTGCAATTTATATGTACAGGAAATGTACTACCAGTAAATTTGGTCACTGCTGCCCCCCAGTGATTGTTAGATGTTATGACACATTGGCACCAATCTACAGTACAGTGTTGTCTGATTTTCAGCAATGTGCTGCAAGAAGGAAAAATAAATGCTACATATTTATCACAGAATTGTGTACAAAATGGCTGCAATATATAGAGCAATGTATTCGTTTTAGGCAACGCTCCCCATGAGAATGGAAACTGGAACACACATTTGATAAGAGCATCCTTCCTGTGAATTCAGATGCCAACGCCTGATAAACTCATACTCATATTGGCTTGAAATTAGATTGCACTGAGGCTTCTCTGTGCAAACCATCTGCACCAACTTTTCAAGTGGAGCTGAATTATACTATTTTACCTCACTCCTTCTGTTGTTACAGCAATGTGAATATTTCCCACCTGTTTTGAGGAACTAATACAGAATGATCCGTCTTCCTTTTCTCTATTTTTGTTTGACTGCTGGACAGGCAGTGTCATCTCCTCTCAGGATTCTGGACAAGCGTCTGGACTGCAATCAACAGGTGGTTATTAGATGCTGTTGTATGTCTATATGATAAAGGCTAAACTAGTTATTAAAGTAAATTGAAGAAAGTGTATAGTCACTATGTCACTATGTCCCAAATGCTTAACTGTTACATTTCTTCCAGGGTATTCTATGCAGCGCTATAATTAGTAAGTGTCCTATTTATTATTTTAAATACGCTATCTGCTGGTTATTTTTCCTCTGCATTGGCAAAGCAGGCACATGCAATTCACATATTCACATATACACTAGTGTTTAACCAATATGGATTTTTGAAGGCTGATACCAACAATATTTCTGTATTAAAGCTGCTCATATTTTGTGCCAATATTCAATATCCAAATATTTGACTATATTCATGCCAAAACATTGCTGGACAATTAAATGAATAGATCAAATGTGCAAAATAATATTTCATTGTAGGTTTCACAGACAGTTATTTTGTAGCTGTTGTCAGGGAGGAACCTCCATCGTATCGGTGGTGGACATGACTGGCCGATATTCGATATTTAATAAAAGGCCAATATCTGCCCGATATATCAGCAAACCGATGTATTGGTCTAACCCTAGTACACATATGTACTTATTATTTTTCTTTTCACATGAAAATGTCATTTTAATGTTACATTTATGTGGTTAATCTGGCCACACACAGAAGTGCACATCAGTCAAATGTATTCACAGTATAATATTTCACCTACCCTTTACCAAATGCCAGATAACTGCTCAGACAAAGGCATGGTTGTGCCCAGACGCCTTGCTCCTACTGGCCCAGAGTGGGGTGCAGAGCATGTGGGAGTTGGGATGGACGGGCGCGGGCCTCTTCCTGTTATGAATGTGACATGGAGAATACAGCCAAATGGTAACAAGTACTATAATCTGCAATTCTGCGACCAAATGGCGTACAGTTCATTTGTTAAAACATAATACTTTGTTGTTATTTTTTATTAAAATGCATCAAATGAAAGGTGGGAACCATTGGTCTGGGTCTTTCATTAGAGGTAGATCGAAGATAGACGTTACAGCTGGAATTCACAGAAAACACAAACTCTCTTCTATCCACAGCAGGGGTATTCAACCTAAGTGGATCAGCGATCAATATTCTGGATGAAACTACAAATCAAAGTATTTGTGTGCAATATGCTTTCAAGATCAACCACCAGCTGAATCCAGCCTATACCAAGGTAAGACTGTAACATACTTTATTAAACCTTTGTTACAACAACATCAGTACACAGTATATTTACATATTATCTATGTCAGACACCTGAGACTTTTTCTTTTTTAGTGGACATTTTCATTGGATGGAGTTGTGGTGGACCCTGGGCATACATATTTGGTGTCAGTCTTTAATTTGCCAGAACCTGACAATGGACATTACAGGATTAGCAAAGTAATTACTATCCCAGGTGAGTTAGAAACTGGTGTTCCCAGTCATCAAACTATTTGTCTGGTGCCATATGGATGGAGCATGGAAACAACACGGGGGCATTATTTGTGCCAGAAGATGATAATTTTATACTGATTCTATGTTCTTATTGTGTTCACGTAATAATATATTGTGTGCTTATATTAGAAATGTAATTGCTGAGGTATAATCACCACAATGCATTGATGCTCGCGCTACTTTGATGTAGTTTCACTGATTGGAATATAATTGTAGCAGGAAAACCATATCATATGCCATAGTTTATCAGTGATTTATTTTTATGCTTGATGCTTCTTGTAAAATCCAATAAACATTCAAATCGGCATGTTGTGTATCTACTATCATGGCCAGGATGTGACAATTGGAGGATCCAAGAGGCCCAAATGTGTTTGGAGAATGGTAAAGTTTGACTCGCATCTCACATACATTTTAATCGGGCGAAGTAAGGGATCCAGAACCATCTGGACATTGTGCTCTGTATGTTTTGTTATTTCAGGCAGCCTCTGGGACCCTCACATCACTGGAGCTGTGTCAGTTCATAAGGGTCATAAACTGATGTCCATTGCCGTGGGTTTTGATGCAGCAAAGTATTCAGAGAGATACCAAGTCTCCATTCAGAGCCATGGTTTCCACTACTCAAAGAATGTCTCAAAGGTATTGTACTCTGTCTGTCAGTTGACTACTTGTTGATGACAAAAGTAGTTATGTTGTGAGAGGTGGTGTACGCTACCACCATATGGTTTGCTGCTTGTATATCTTACTGTAGACAGAGTGCATGCAGGGTGTCAAAATGCATTTTCTTACCTTTTTTAATACCATTCAACAAATAGGAGAACAGGACATTGCTGAATGTGACCTTTGAGTTGGGTATATGGCAGCTCTCACAATGTGAAATGTTGTTTGTGGTGAGTTTCATTTTGATTTAATGTTCCATCATTACAGTTTATAATGTCGATCGTAATAGTAGATACATGTTATCAAAAGTTCCGTAGAAATTTGTACCTTGAAACTTACCATGGTAATATTCTGCTTACTCCAAAGATTCAGCCATTTTTTATACGGTGCAAGAATGACTGTTTGCGTCCCAAGAAAATATTTAATTACTGCCTCCGTAAGTACGATATTTGTCACATTTATGGTCGATTTTTAATGAACATATTTTGCACAAAAGTAAATCATCTTTCATTTAATATTTGTATTCACTTGCACAGGTAATCAGCTGATTTGTGTGATGTTTTATTTTAGATTATTCCAAGCCACCACCACGCACTTTGATTATAAAGGCAACTTTGGGACTGGTCATAACTGGCAGTTGTCTTGCATATTTGCTGTGGAGAGCATCTCATAAAGGTTTGCCTTCTTGTAAATGTACCATATTGAACTGAAAACACAACTTGAATAGAAAATTAATCAATGATCGCATCTTTCTCTTAGATCCTGCTAACTCATCCTCAGCTGCTGCCAAAGAAGAACCTGAGGGTATCCAAGTGCAAGGGAGAAAAAGAGTCCTCATCATCTACTCCCTCGACCACCCTTTGTACAAAAACATTATTCTCAAGCTTTGTGCCTTCCTAGCGACTAAATGTGGCACTGAGGTGGTCCTGGATCTGCTGGACTCTGCCAGGCTAGGAGTGTTGGGCAGTGTCCAGTGGTTAGACTGGCACAGAGAGCAGATAGAAAGCTCTTCAGATAAGATACTAATCCTATGCTCAAAGGGAGTACAAGCCAAATGGAGAGCCATGTGCGGCGACAAACATGTTTTTTTGAGAGAGGATGCCCACTCGCCAGTGGGTGACATGCTCACCCCAGCCCTCAGCCTCATGGTCCCCCATTTTGTCCGATCTGCATCCTTTGAAAAGTACATAGTGGCTTACTTCGACGATGTTTGTTCAGAGGAGGATGTGCCTTCGCCATTCAAAGTTACAGTACGGTACAAGCTAATGAAACAGTTCGAGGAGCTCTTTTTTCGAATCCTGGACATTGAAAAGCATGAACCAGGCAGAGTGAATCACATTGAAGGGCTGGCAGACGATGAGTATTATCATTGCCCCTCAGGTAGAGCCCTGCGGGATGCCATAGAAGCTTTCCATGCACACCAGCTGGAGCATCCACACTGGTTTGAAGATGAATTAGTGAAGTACTCAGAGTTGGAGATCGGCGAGGCCTCAGCCGAGATCCCTGACAATGCAAAAACAACCAAGAACCTCATTACTCATCGTATGCCTGATCCCACCCAAGTCATCAATCATGTAAAAACACAGCAGAGTGATTTCAGTGTATACAATACAACCCTTCACATGGCCGAACAACTCCAAATGTGCACGTCAAATGAGTTCGACCCCTTTGATGTTGAGGACACGCAAGAAAATGTCCATCGTCCAGTTTGGCACAATGGCCTCGGTGTCTTGAGAAGTGGAACGTCTCCGTTGCTTGAGGAGAACGTCAAGTGCTGTCCATCACTCATGCAGTTTGATGAGTGGCACAATATCATCACAACAACATCTGCTGAGAGAAATCCATGTGAAACCACAGATTTACTTATCAAAGAGACAGCTGGTCATTTTTATATACAGCTTCCCACAGGATACAGAAAGATATTGAATGGTAACCATGAAATACAAAACAGGGCAAGAGGTGATATATGGACAGTGGAGGCAGAAAACTGGGATGAACCAAAGTCAACTCTCTCCCACCTACCTGACTTCAATGTAGCTTAAAAAGGAATATGTATGTAGACATGTTGTACCCATATGATGTTTTATTTGTTTGTGTTGTACCATTTGCTTTTCTTCATAGCTGCTTGGCAATATTTTTGTAAATTGCCATAATGTTGAATATCACTTGGTTTCACTCAGAAGAGAATCCGCCAATAGGTTGAGATCATGGAGATCTGTGGTTGATGCTTGTAAGCTGTGTAAACACAACGTGCGGGTCAAAGTTCAGCCGTCTGGGCAAAGTTTCTAGCATTTGTGTTGCGCCGCAGAAGGTAAGCACTAAACTGTGTTTGTGGAGACACACTTTCTGTTATAATGAGCTGATCAAATTCAGTGTGCCGTTCACTTTTTACACTTTGGACATTTTGGTGAAATGGAAGTTATCTGTCAACAGGTGAACGAGCTCCCTATTGAATAGCATGTTTGTTTGTTTTTTAGAAACGTGTTAGTGTTTATATATTTTTAACACGTTTACAACAAGATTCATAATATAGATTTTCATATAGGGTTTGATGTGACATTTTATGGATGCTTTTATTTATGAATAGTTTGTTTATGAGTTTCTATTCCTCTTACTGTAATGTGACTTTAGATTAAAGAATGTGTTAAAGTTGCATTTTTGGCACTGAATACGTTATTTTAAGTGAATTATTTGGCTTTTCTCTATTTGTCTCAGCAAATACTGTAAGTAATTGACCTCGTAATGCATTCCTGCAAAGACTATTTAGTGCATAAATGCAGTGAAGTAGGCAAAAGATAAGAGTGTAGACCCCTCACCTCTCTTAGCAGCGTTTCATCGTGGCGTTAACAGCTCTGGAATTTGGGTGTCAGATTCTGAGTGGCCCCAATGGGGGGGGGGGGGATTTGTCCCAACTAACTGGAGCAGAGAAAATCCTCACAATGGCTGAATTGGATTGCTGCCTTGCAGTGATGGAAAACACGCTGCAGGATTTGATGCAACTGGGGAGCAAAGGCTGACTAATTTGAATTTTCCAACATGAAATTGAGGTAACATTCTTACCTTGTTTTAATTTTGACATGCACATCCAACGTGACTTACAGTTGTTTCTTAAAGCTCAGATAAAGTTCGAAATATATGTGGAAAGTGAAGATAGAAGTGAAGAGAGGAAGCTATGGCGCCTGACGAGGAGGGTACTGGAGGGGAAACCGTAGGCTTTGGTAGGCCTTTATCTGGCATAGCAGTGTCAGGCTGCTTCAGTGAAAGACAATTGATTTGCACAAGTTGATTGGGAAATAAGGAGCAGCTGACCCTGTTTTTCAGGGTACATTTTGAGATCTAGTGTTTATGTTGTTTTCAGGGTTTCCCTGGGAACAATCTGAACTGAGAATGCTGAAGAGAGTCTCCGCACATCTTTTGAGACGTGGAATTTCAACATTTGAAAGCAGATTGTGCAAAAATGGTAAATGCATCCACTCAAGATAACTATATAATTTATATGAAGTATACATCATACATACAATCATAATGTCATAAACATATTGTTCATGCTTTATGAATACATACCAATGGCTCTCACAATTCACCATGACCTCTTTTCTTAGACAGACTCTTCAGAGTTTATCCACCAGTATCACAGGCACTGGCAGAAAACAGACCAGTGGTCGCACTGGAGAGCACAATCATCACACATGGCATGCCCTATCCACACAACCTGAGGTACCCTGAATGACCTTACTTACTTGTCTGCAAGCTGATATTTGTTTTAATCGTTTATAATGAGCTTTCCTACCACTATTTCATCCAGCACAGCAAAGGAGGTGGAGGCCATAGTTCGGGCTGAGGGAGCCACTCCAGCCACGGTTGGAGTGATTCAGGGCACGATCCATGTGGGCCTGTCATCAGAGGAGCTGGACCACCTAGCCCGCAGCCAGACATCTCTCAAAGTTTCCCGCCGTGATCTGCCCTATGCCATTAGCAAAGTGAGACGGCAATACATTAAGCTCAAATCCAAATCTCAAATTAATCTGTGTTTAAAATGCATGAAAACCAACTTGGTGCCAAGGGTAGTCTCATCCACTTTGATTACCTGAGTCTGTTACTCATTTATGCTGGTGTTTGGCATCTATATTGTTTTCTCAGGGTCTCTCTGGGGGAACCACTGTGTCAGGTACCATGATAGCAGCGCACAGAGCTGGCATCCCTGTCTTTGTCACAGGGGGCATTGGAGGAGTGCACAGGGATGGGGAGAACAGTAAGTTGAGCGGCACTTTAGCATCTTATTTTGAGTACCATAATGATTATATGAAGGCATAGCATTCCTATCAAGTAAATGATTATTCCTCCAGGTCTGGATATCAGTGCAGATCTGACAGAGCTGGGCAGGACTCCCATTGCTGTGGTCTCTGCTGGGGTCAAGTCTATTCTGGACATCGGCCGCACCCTGGAGTTCCTCGTAAGAATAATGAGATTATTTTTGAGAATAGTCTAGTTACGATGGCAGATATTTCTCCTTTTTTTGTTTTGAGTGTGCACTTTAGCCAGCCAAATATTTATAATCAATCTTTATGTGTGACTTTCATTAAAATTCAAGTAGCAACAGTAATTTCCCCCTGCTATATAACGTTCATCAGGAGACGCAGGGTGTCTGTGTAGCCACCTATGGGATGTCGAAGAATTTCCCCGCATTCTTCTCTCCACAAAGCGGATTCACTTCTCCGTACAATGTCTGCAACCCCGAGGAGGCAGCAGAACTCATTGGTATATCAACACCTTCAGACATTGTTGGTTTCCTTGAGACTTAACACACCCATGTCAAGATGCGGCACCTAATACGACTTAATTTCTTTACAAATCGGCACACAGTATGTTTATGTCTCTGTTCTGTGCCATTCAGCGGGCACTCTGTCGCTGGGTCTCCAGAGCGGCGTCCTGTTAGCTGTGCCCATCCCAGAGGAGCATGCAGCAGCAGGCCAGCAGATAGAGGAAGCAATACAGACTGCTGTGGCAGAGGCCAAGTAAGCAAAGTCTCGCAACATGTGACATTGGTTTTGAGGCCCTGTAATCTGCTGTCATGTTCTCTTCTCAACTGTCATGTCCTGTCTGATAGAACAGCTCGGGTAGCATCAGACGAAGATTCCTATCTTGTGGTCACAGTGAAATAACGAAAGCAAATCGAATGGACTGTTCACATCTACCAGAAAAAAAAGATCACTTCCTCTTCTTTTTCTGATTTACTCAGTGCTAAAGGTATCAAAGGAAGAGATGTGACACCATTCATTCTTCAAAAGGTCAATGAGCTGACGAAAGGGAAGTCCCTTCAGGCTAGTATCCTTCTCAAATCTGAATTAATGACAAGCCATGCCAGAGAACATGATCATATCAACATATCAAAGCATTGACATATTAGAGAAGAGGGCTCACGATGTTCAAACCCGATGGCCTATTAGACCCACTATTGATGACATTTGACCTGTGTTACAGCTAAACTGATTATCCTTAACCTGCTATGTTCCAAGACATAGCACTCATTCATAACAACGCTAAGGTGGGCAGTCAGATTGCCTGTGCACTGTCGAAACAAATGAATGGGAGAAAGTTGCGATGCACCACTCACCATCTTGGAAAGCACTCTTCAGACTCACAGTCAAATATTGTGAGTATTAATAACACTTACAGAATGATGGACTTGTTTCCAAGTGTGGAGAGCGTTATGTCAAATATTTACAGTACATATGACACAATACAGTACCTATGATGGTATTCTTTCTTTCACAGGTTGTCATAGGAGGAATAAATGTGGATTTTATTGCTAAAGGAAGAACGGAGAAGCTTCTAGTAAGTTTTCATCTGCAACAAGCATTTACCCACAATCCTGTAGGTCATGTAAGCCAAGTTATTATGAATTCTGAGAATGCTTGTCGTCTTTTTCAGTTTGGACAGACTAACCCAGGAAGTGTCTGTCAGTCATTTGGTGGCGTAGGACGGAACATTGCTGGTTAGTTTTCATCTGATTATATGTGAAAAGTTTCCTATGAATAATCAGATTCTGATTGTTTTACGTCAGTGCCCTTGGTAATGTTTTCCTCCAAGACTCTCTGAGTCGATTAGGCCTTAGACCCCTGTTCATCTCTGCCATTGGAACCGACTCTCACAGTGATGCCGTGTTGAACTACTGTAAACACATGGTAGGTGAGCAGCAATAAAAGTTCGCTATCACCACGCATAATTAAAATCCCTTTTACTTACATACTTAGATGTTAGATTGTTGCCTTTTTCTTATTTCTGAAAGAACACAAGAGGTGTGGCCAGGCTTGAGGAGCAAAGGACAGCTACTTACTGTGCTGTTATCACTGAGAGTGGGGAACTGAGTCTGGGATTGGGCGACATGGACATTCATCAGCAAATCACAGAGCAGTATGTAAGTAGTATCACCGACCAAGGTATCCATTTTTGCCAGGCTAGCCCAGGTTTTATGTTTCAATAGTTCTCTTTCTCAGAACTATATTTACTATCTCTATTCTATATCTTTGAATATCTTCGCACAGGTGTCCCAGTTTGAGAAGCAGCTTTCGTCAGCCTCTCTTGTGTGTCTAGATGGAAACATCCCTGTCTCCACCATTGACTATGTTTGTTCCATTGCCAAGAAGCACGCAATCAGTGGTAAGCATGGAGAGCTGGTCACTGAATGACCACTGAACAGCAGCTTCCACTGATTCTGATGCAGTATCATCAATGTGTGTCACAGTTTGGTACGAGCCAACTGATTCTGACAAGGCTTGTAAGCCTTTCTTGTCAGAGGCCTGGAAGTCCCTGTCCTATTCATCCCCAAACCTGGCAGAGTTGCGCACCATGAACAAAACCCTGGGTATCCCAACACCTGAAGGTAAACAGTAGTCCAGTATCAGACAGAGTATTTATGGTTCAGCTTTCTACGGTAGACTCTGTTCCCTCACTCACTCAAACACACACACTCACACTCGCTCACAGTCAGACCGATGCACTTATGATTCTTGTGAGAAATGCAGTTAGTGTGTGATTGCAGTTGAGCATGTCTGCATTAAGGATGTGGTTTTGTTTTGTGGGGTGGCAGTGCTGCCGAGCTCTGTGGACGAGGTGCTGAGCTGTGCTCTGGCTCTCTCACGCCCCCTTCTGGAGCACCTTCACTGTCTGGTGGTGACCCTGGGGGCTGAGGGCGTGTTAGTGTGCGGGGAGCACGATGCTGGCTCGGTCAACCTGCAGCCAAGAAAACAAAAGAGGGTAAGGATTGCCTCCGCTCATGATGATAATGATGATGATGACAATGATGATGATGGTGATGATGATGTTTACTATGTATTTTTTGCAGAGGGGTCAGCTATGTGCTCTCCACTACCCAGCGCTGGCTGTGACCACAGAAGAGACAATGAATGTCTCCGGAGCAGGAGATAGGTGCTAAAATATTTTCCTTATTGTAACTTCCTTTTCTAAACTTCCTCTACTTCAATCTCCTCCTTTTCATTGTCTGTGCCCTCCATTTTCTCTCTCTCTCTATCTCTCTCTGATCTAGTGTTAAATTAGACTTGGAATATTTCACAGTGTCTCTGCCTGACAGGTGTAAAAGCCATATTGACAAATGTTGAGAGTGACTCATTATGATTCTTTGTTATTTGAAAATTGTAGCTCTCAGCTGCAAAGGTGATCTGGCATTGAAATCAACAGCTTCAAATAATGTGCCAAGTGAGTGTTTGCATGCAAACCACTCCTAAAGCTGGCCTATTCAAAGTGTCTTTGGAGGTAGGTTTTAGGACCAGCTTCCTTTTTCACTAGCTTATGATCCGGTGGTTGTGTTATCTCCCTGTTCCTCAAACCATTCCTTCCAATCTGTGCTATCCTTCCAGAGAGAGAGAACAAATAGAGCAGAGGCAGAAGGTGGGGCCACAGGGAAAAAAGAAAGAAGGGATAAAGACAGCTGCAAGTGCAGAACATCAACCTTGAGCTGTGCTTCCCTGGCCATTCTCTCCATGCCTCTCACGTAATGCTCTCTCTCTCTCTCTCTCTCTCTCTCTCTCTCTCTCTCTGTCTCTCACACACAAACATACCTAAACAGTCAAACACAAGGCACTCATCCCTACTCTGTCCTCAGTCTTGCAGGTGGGATGATGGCTGGGATTGTCCAGGGTCGAGATACGGACAGTTGTGTTCGGATGGGGCTCCTGGCAGCACGGCTGTCGCTGGCATCACCGCACCCCATTGCCCCCATTCTTACCATGGACTCTGTGGACCCCAATAAGGTCCAGACTCAATCCTGGCCCAAGCCTAGCTTCATGTGGATGGATTAAAACTATTTTCCATTGTGAAACATTCTTCAAGAAATATGTGGAGATTTGGTTAATTATGCATTGGTCTTTGGAATACATTTTCAGTATTTCAGATGTTATGAATATCAGCCCTCATGTTTGTAATCTTGTGAAACCAGTGTGTAATACAGTGACTGACTGAGTGAATGAATGTAGGATGATAACACATTTTCCATAGTATTGGCAATACAATAAAATGTAAAGTGCCATGAAAGGGAACATTTTGCATTGTTCATTCTATAGACATATATATATCAGGCAAACTAACTCCCTCATGAACTAAAATAATAACTATGCCAAAGAAGGCTAGAGGTGAATTTATCACTTTTTCCAAAACATAATTTGAACTCATTATTGTAAATCCCTGTAAATAAATCATGAAACAGAAAAGTAAGGTATTCTGGTGTTTTAATGTGTTACAGTAAGGAAATGTATCTATTTTACAGTGTTTCGATATTTTTCATTTTTAAATGGTACACTCTACATAACAAAAGGTATTTCCCTCATCATACAAGACTAGGTGAAAACCTAGTATATGGCTGGACTGTGTATTGGTACGGTCACACATGCACGAAATTAACATTGGTGAATATTCGCTGCCCGTTCACTTCCATTGTACGGTCATTCGCCTGCATTGGCGCATGTGTGACTGGAACTTTTTACGGCGTGGCTGTGAGGGCAAAAAAAAGTTACTCTGGGGTTTGTAGTCCCACCAGATAAAAAGCTGAATTCATCAGAAAGAGTTTAATGCTGCATTCGGGTGATATGGGACTGATCGTGATTACGAGGAGTCAGGTCATACGTACGACGTCCTAGCATTCGTGTGCATTTCAACTCGGACCAAAACAAACAAAATGGAGCTCTATAGCATCAAGGACTCTACAACACCTGTACTGTGCTGTATACTGTACTGAAGAATCCTTGGCTTGCATCCGGACATAGTTTACCTGTGCTAGTTGCTTATGGCTTACCTTAGCCTACCTAACTTTGTCAATATATAAACGTTTTGCAAAAAAAATATCGTAGTAACGTTAATTACAAAGATTACACAAATGTGTTTTATTCAAGAAGCGAACGTTTATCCACTTTGTTTACCATTGACAACTCCAGTGCTTGCTGCCATATTCAAGCCAAGTTCAACAAGTCGGTCAGATCGGGGTAGAAAATGAATGTCGAGTTCCCCACTCTGAATTATGACGTGGGAGCTCACTCGAACGGTCTATCCTACTAGGAATCTCGTAATCACGATCAGTCCCATACCACCCGAATGCAGCATAAATGTCGAGACTACGGACGGGACTACGGACGGGACTACAAACGGGACCATGATGCATGATGATCATGATGCATGATGATCATGATGTCATGATGTCACGATGTCATGATGTCACGATGTGATGATGTCACGATGTGATGATGTCACGATGTGATGATGTCACAATGTGATGATGTCACAATACACACTCACACAGCCAAGCTGAGCAGGACCCGCACACTCAGGTAGACATTCAGCCATGTACACACTCATACAGACAAAGAATGATTAGACACGCAGTAACCAGGAGGAAGCCCTATGCTGGGTTCTCGACGACAGAGTTCTATGTTAGTGCTGTCTATACAAAGGTAGGAGGAGAGACTGTATCAATCCCGAGCTATGATTGGTCGTAGGACTGTGAGAATAAATATGTTTTGAGTTTGGATTTAAAGATTTCTACAGAATTAGCTTCCCTAATCGTAAGAGGGAGCTTGTTCCAGAGATAGGGAGCTCGGTAGGAGAATGCTCTACTGCCTGCTGATTTTTTCTTAATTTTAGGAACAGTAAGGTAACCCGCATCCTGCGATCGGAGGACACG
>OMLI01098211.1:0-15838 GCA_900302605.1 Rondeletia loricata
GTTATTGTAGCCATGTGCTTTCTTTTATTTTGATTTGCACTCTGTGTTATTGGATTCTGCAGTTAAACCTTGTTTAAACACTGTTCAGTCACTGACTTCATTCTTAGTTACAGTAGCATTTTTTAAAGCAAAGGAACAGGTTCACACTGTTGGTGTTCTCAGAAATGTTATGTATTTGTCCTGGTGGTACAATTTGTCAGGTTTTAATACAAGAAAAACAAACAACGTAGGTATTCACAGCATCAAGCGTCCCATCACAGTGCCTGCTGCTTCCCCACAGAGCTGAGTCCCAGTCATTAGACTGGAGTCATCCGGCCATTCATATGAAGCATGCCTGAGTATCTATTGCCGGTTATTGAAGGTGTGAGCGGTGGTAACCATCGTATGAATAGGCTGCTGGTAACAGGCAGGTAAACGATGCCAATCATAATATGAATAGACAGCAATCAGACCGTTTCTGTTGAGACATGCAACAATGCCATTTCTTTGTTTCATGAATGAATTGGTTTGTTTACAGTTTCACTGGGGGTGAAAACGGATTTCTTCTGTTTTCTGTACATTGTGGTTTACTAAACGTGACACTGCCTCCTAGTGGATACGTTAACGTTCCGTACAAGTATAACAGAACACAGCCACGCGAACGTATCCGAACGACACCCGTTTACGTGCAGACAGAGAAGCATGTTCCAGCCTTTATGGGTCAAAACATTTACAGACCTGCATTTCATTTTCCTCCATGACTTTAACCCTAGCTTGAAAGTAATTTATTGTAATTTTGGCCATTTTGGGCACAAGGGACTTTTGTTCCCTGAGTGTCGACTGGAAGGCAGCCGCCTCCTCCAAGGCTGCCAACAGTGGCCCCGCCCCACTCTTCTCTTAGCCAACCACAAGCCATGTGGCACTTTGCCTTGCTCATCTCAGCCAATGGCCAATGGTTGAGGCTTATTTTCCCCACTTGGTGAAAGAGTTGCACATTTGAATGGTAGCTAACCTTGTCATGTTGGTAGATACCGCAAAATCTTGTCATTTGTTTTATTTTAGGGGAAGAAATCATATATACAGTATTATCACTTTTTTCAAACTGCCCAGACTTTAGCTGCCCAGCAAGCTAGTTATCCATTAGCCACTACATAGCCAAAATCTAGCAGCTAACTAGGACAGCCAAGATTAGCATGTGTTGTTCACTTTTCACTTCAGACTAGCTTTACCTGAACTGCATTCCCTCCCAGTGAACGATCCAGTTCCACAGTCAGGAACGCCGAGGCTGTCAGCTCATCCATAGTGCTGCTGGCCCCTTGCCTAACGACAAGATGGAGGATGACAATCAAACAATCAACCAATGATATCAGGATTCATAAGATAAGATGAAACTTTAATGATCCCAGTGGGGAAATTAGGACATTGCAGCGGCAAATAGTAATAAGATGCAGCACAAGAAAATAGAATATAAAAAAGAATATGTCAAATGGGGGTATTTAAACATTACACAACTGACAATTTCAACACTAGAACAATATGAAAATAAACCAAAGATATGAAAGATATCATCAGGATTCACTGCTCATAAATCAGGAAGTGTGGTGGAGAGCATTGGAGCATAACAGGGGGAAGTTACAGCACTATGTCAGCTATGCAAAACTAGTTTAGTGATTGAATTGAGGCCTACCAGGTGTAGATGATCTGTCCCCTCCTGTAAGTGTACAGAATGATGTAACAGTCTCCACCATAGAACTGACCATAGGTCTTTGGGTCAACAGGGACTCTGCCACTGCTCTCCACTCTCCAGATCTGACAGATGAAAACAAGAAGCAGACCTCCAGGATTCAAAGAGCACTACTGGGATATAACCAGTGATGTAGTGGAGGGTGAACCCAGCTAACATCAGTGTACCCACCTTTTTAGCATATAAGCATATACTATGACATAAAGTCATAGTATACATCACTGTAAGTAGCGTCAAACGGATTATTTGAGGATAGGGTATTTTAGCCCTTAGTGACCTAGGCTGGTTTGGGCCGTTTATTACAAACATGACATTTTAGCCAATATTGGACTCATTTTTGATAGAAACATCAAGTAATAATAATAATAATAATGGATTGGATTTATATAGCGCCTTTCCATCACAGTGTGATGCTCAAAGCGCTTACAGAAACCATTATTCATTCATACACATTCACACCGTCATATGTCTCCAGATTCAGGGCTTTGACATTTGACCCCCAAGATGCAATATTATGCACTGTAAGAGAGAAATAAGGCCATAATGGACAAAAAAACACAAAAGTTATAATCTCTTCATTCAAACAGGTGTATGGCATGAACCAGAGGTGTCTGGGAGCTTTTGGCCCGTTGAAAACAGATCTCACAACACTTAGGAGGAAGTGTATTAGGAGTGGAAAGTTGCGGAAGTAGATGCAAATGATATGTAAATATGGGTGCGTTACGCATCCGCTCAGCTCTGTCTGTGAATGAGCCACACAGGCAAATGACACACCATTAGATTAGTCCAAATCTCTAGCTTCACACAGCGAAGACCGCACCTCTCTATCACAAACGGTTAGGGAAATTATCAAAACTGGTTCAAGCATGTAAATCAAGATCACGGGCGATCCCGGTTTTAAAGGGTTAAGGGAAAAAACAACAAACTAATGTTTTTCTGAAAGTAAATACTTTTTTTAAATATTGGTGGTTGTCTACCTTATGATGATCACCAACTGGAGGTCATAGTTTACCCCACTTTTTTATCTACCACTACATCACTGGATGTAACTATGCCAACAACACAGAGTTGTCATGGTTTTACATGTAACTCTAGTATTCAGTCACCTGTGTGTCCCCAGTCCCATCATCCACCATGTTGTACTGGGCTGCCATGTGCTGGGACTCGTGGAGTTTGGAGGCATCAAACTCCATCTGCTGAATCTTGGCAATCCTCTCAGTGACGAAGACCTTCCCAAAGCCTTCGCTCTGGTCCTTCTCCTTCCAGCCCAGGAAGAACTGTTTAAAGATGGGAGTCTCTCCACCCTCTGGGAGGACTTGGATCTGTAGAGCCATTAGGGTTAACGCTATGAGCACTGGGGCCACTTCCAGTTCACCTTCCAATCAGTTGGGGCAGTGAACCAAAATCTAAGTTACCCAGTGCAAAGAAACACGATCAACGACATACTACTGATAACTGAAACAGACAGCTTCTTACATAATCATGTGCATAAGTGATGCAAAGTGAAAATGAATGATGATGTTCATCAACCTGTGTGTTTGCTGGGTAGCCCATCTGTTTGATAAAGCCCTCAGCTGTTTTCATGGCCTCTTTTCTTTCACTGGGGTTGGCATTATGCCCTTTTGGAGATAAATGAGATGAGATCAATCCTGATATGAAAACCACCACAGCCTGCGGCACAGTCAAAAGGACAATAAGCCATTCAAAGTAATACTGGTACTCTGGTTCCTGCCTAAATGATATGTAATGTTACATACACAGTGATTTAGGTAATTAAAAAAATAGAATGAAGGGGACGATGAAAATGAGAACGCCATAAATATTGTCGTTATGATGAGGTAATATTAGGTTCAGTAGATTAAGTACCTTTCCATACAAATATCATGTTGTTCTTGCCATGATCAAGAATGAAGCATTCATCTGAAAGCAGGTGACTCTGTAGGAATGGGTTTTCCTCTGATACGAGGGACACTTTCATGGATCCAGACGCATCAGATACCTGGTGACAAACAAGCTCAACAAATTAATCATAATAATAAACTGTCACTTGTTAAAGGAATACATCAAGTTTTTGGGAGATTGTCCAGTTGGTCAATTTATCGGCGTCAAGTAATGAGAACATAGACACCAAAATCATGCATGTGTTCCCGGTAGCTCATTGCCTCCAGTGCTCCATGCTACATGCAACACTATGTTGAGTGATAGTTGGTCTCTAGCATTATCCCAAATAAGAAGACTGACCCATTGGCAATAAAAAGTTGTTTGTGGTTGTTATTATATGGTCTGTAGATTCAAACATTTAAAAAATGAAATATCAGTAACTCAGTATAGCTGATGTAGCCAGGTTTATTTTTGGAACTATTTCAGGTGAGCAACCACGTATTCATCCGCTGTGCAGTGATTTTTAGCTGTACACAGTCTCTCCCATTGCCCACCACCGTCACTTCCTGTGGAAACAGCAAAAGTAGTCTGTGGGTAGTTCAAAAGATTATATTTGTATTTCGTGTACATTTAAAAAAAATATTCTCCACAAAACTGCCATACTTAGCTGCACATCATTTAAAATTACATACCATTTAGCTGCTACAAGTTCTCATTTTCTCACTTTTGAAATAATGTTAGTGGCCTACTATCAACATAGAGTATGCTAAAGTGTTAGCATGTAGCCTACTATCACTCAACATAGTGTATGCTAAAGTGTTAGCATAGGAATCCAGCTACTTCAAAAAACTTTGACAAGGTGTTGCCTGGCACCTGATGGCATTTGGACATAGTCGTCTATACGTCTGCGTAGTGCGAGAGCTACTCTCCTAATGGCCGTGCACACAGTGCTCTTATGCACTTGGATGGTGTCTCCCACTACTTTCTGCATCGAGCCAGTGGCGAAATACCGAAGAGCAATGTATACTTGTATAGGCTTGGGGGAAGAGCTCTGTTTAGATCTGTTTGGTGCTCCAGGTCGGCCGAGAGGAGGTCTGTAATCATCATAATCTGCTCACGCCTGAACCGATACCAGGCATAAATGTCCACATCATCATAAAGGTCAAGAGGATATTACCCGTTGACAGCGAATATGTTCGACGTTTTCTAATATCTCTTCTAGGCCTATTTTTGTTGTTTGTTTATTTTAGCGAGCTAATTTTGTCCATTGGATACCGTTAGTCAGCTACGCAACAGTTACATCTAAGCTCTATATAAGACCTAGTTTGTGTGGTGCAACCGGTTTTAATGTAGTGATGCGTAAATCTCAACTTAGTAAACACTTACATTATAACTAGGCCAAGTTTGAACGTACGAACAGCTGGTGCAACCGGCTCCTGGAGCCAACAGTCTTACCAGGGACACATGTATGATTTAGGTGTTTATGTTCTCATCACTTAACAGCTAAGATGACCAACGCTGCAATCTCCCCAGATCTCTGTGTATTGCCGAAATGTGGTTAAGTCTGCTTTGGCAATGTTTTTGGGATTGTGTGTGTGTGTGTGTGTAGATGCTGTACCATGTATAGTTTTGCTATTTTCCTGTTGGACATGTCTGCCTTTGTATCATCACTGTCATCTCCCTCTGATAGCTCTGGCTTGCTGCCTAGGACCTGTTAGTGTGAAAAGTGATATTATGAGCCCTAAATACAACCAATAAATGCAGGCTAACCTGGTTAAACCAAGCTAAACACACAGAAAAACGATTAGGACAGCATGTCGTTTTAAACCCCCAAGTGAAAGCGACCCGACATGAACAGAAAACGATATCAAAAGACACATTGAACACTGTTATTTTGATCACATTCAGTGAATAGGCCTACAGATAAGCAAGGGGTTGTAGTCATGACAACACCGACCAACCTTGGTTAACTCAGACGGTTCACTTCCCTCTTCCACAACCACCAGTTTGGCTCGACCGTTTCTCTCATTGTCACGGATGCCAGTGGCCACTTGTGCCGCCTTTAGTCGCTCAAACTTGTTACACATGGATCCACACCACTGGTAGATCACCTGAAGACAAACACACAGGCAGACAGAGGATCACTGTAAACATTACCTTGTAAATAGATGACCCGGTCTCATCTGCCCTCCTTCTGCAAACATACAGCAGGAGATCGTGCAGGACGCCGATGCACAAAAGAGAGGGATTATTGTCTTTGAATGACAGTAAGAGATTCTGCAGAAGGCAACGTCATTATGAAACATTCAAAATGGATGCGGACTGTGGTAAACACCCATCAGTGTAAAGATAGATACTAGGAGTGGTTCAGGTTTCCCCAAACAGCCACCGGTGCTCTCGGAGGCCAGGAATTGTGCTGGAGGGAAAGAAAGGAAATATTATGATGATGAAATCTGAGTTCAGGCACTCATGCAGGTTTGGAAGTTTAAAAAGTATTTAATTGGCGAGGGCTAAGACATTAAAAAACGCTTAGATGTTCAGCCTACGCCATGACCTGATGAAGGCAGAGACTGATAATTTAATGCCATGAGAACACATGTTTGGTCATAATATTTCCTTTCTTTCTGGTGAGGTTAATTCAGGATATCTGCAGGTTTCAGAAAGCCACATTTATTTTTTAAGAAAGTTTCATGCCACCTGGAATTTGATTAAAGACCAATTTAACAACCAAAATACATTTTTTTATTTTTATTTTATTTTATTATTCACATCTTTTGGTGAAACTATAGAATCAGTGACATTGGCCTTGCTTTCCAACTCTGCCTCGACTAAATATTACAGAATGTAAACAATCTATAAATACCACTATTGAATGTTATAGTTGCATCAAAATGAAACCTTATTCAAATCAACCTGCATTATATGATGAAAAAATACCTCAAATAACTGCGCTTAAGACATTTCAATACTTTTTAAGGCCTTAAATTGAGAAAATGTAAGACATTTTCAAACATTTTAAGGACCCGCTATGCCCTGTAATTTGATAAAGTCAGTAAGAGGGTCAGACAGCGAGTCCTTACAGCTCCCAGGTCAACGATGAAGCAGTCTCCTCTGTTGAAGCTGGACCAGCTGAGGGGGACCTGGGTGGCCCTGACGACCCGTCGGCCCTTGATGTGGAAGAGTCTCTGGGCTGAAAGGTCGTTGGTGACCACGTGATGGAAACCCGACGCCACGCCTCCTGTCTGAGAGGCAGAAAACACACCACACTGGTCACCTTCTTCCATTCCTCTATTTACTTGTACTCTAAATTAACTTTCCATCCCATGAGTCACTATTCCCTGTGGCCAAACACAACGTTGCAACAGGAATTATGGAAAAATAGTGGTGTGATTACTGTACGTCATCATTCAAAGTTGGGTTCGGCCAATAGGGTTTTTGAAGGCCGATACAATACTGATATTGTTTGGATTGAAGCTGCCGATAGCCATTATTTTGTGCCGATATGATATTCAATATCTTTCAATCTGACCATTTTCTTGCTAAATTGCAAACACTTAGAAACATTGATGCATACATGTGTGGAATCCAATCAAAATGTCACATTAGAATTCAGGTTAGGTCTTCCCATAGACAACTGGTGTAGTATTGATCAATTCTACAATAAATATGTGATCAATCAAACTGCATTATATCCATCATATCAGAGGTGGACGACACCGACTGGACCAGATCAGATTTTTAATAAAAGGACAATATCGGCAAACAGATATATTGGTCTAACCCTAATTCAAAGCAAAGCTGCTGCTGTACATGATGTCTAGCATGCGGATTAGAAGTCAGTGGATGGCCTTGTCAGATTAGTAATAAATTAAATCTATTAGTATAGGACTCTGCCATACTTTGTAAGTGATCCCTCCCTTGAAGTAGCTGGTGAAGGCTGTTGACTCGACCCCCTGTAGTTCACGGTACTGGACCGGCTTTCCACCCAGGTAGTCATCCAACTGCACGGTAAAGATGGCTGCAGCCGTGCTCTCATCCTGGCTGCACTCCTTACCTGGAAAGGACAAATATAGGCTCAAATGAAGGACACAGTGAGGCATACGGTGAACAAGAAAGAAGTGCTTCACTCCACCTCCATTTTCTGTTACGTTTGCATGAGAATCGTACATTGTATCCTGCCTGTAGCATTCTTTGCTAGCTCATTTCAGCATTTCCAGCTTTGAAATCTGTTTCGAACTCATATCAGAAAGATATTTAGGTCCCGATTTCACAAAACGATTCATTTTGTGACATCAGGACTTAAATATCTTTCTGATATCAGTTCAAAACAGTTTCCAAAGATGTTTTGATATGAATTTGTACTGTGCCATAATGTCATATTGTTGGGTTGATATTGAACTTAGCCACTTCCTGCATGTCACCTTCCATCCAATATTTGCTGGGTATTTAGACAGGTTTTCAACGTGAGTTCAGACCGTCTGTTCAGTGTCAAAATGCTTCCTCGCCCACTGTCACCCTTTCTGACCGATGGTTCGACTATAGTGCCACTGTCTGTGGGTGACAGGAGCACAAACTGAAGGCCCAACAATTTGCCACATCAATTCTGCATTTAGAGGAACTGAGTGAAACCTGTTTTATTATGGTGCAATATGATAGCAAGGAAACACATAAAGAAAAAAGGCTTTTGTACACCTATAAAGGTGATAGATGCGAAGGAAAAATCAACTAACTGAATAGAATAACAATTCCTGCACACTTTCTATAATTGCAATACTTTATTTCAATGCGACGTTTCGGTCACAAGACATTCACCTGGCATAAATGAAACAATGGGAAGAGATGTGACATCTATATAGATAGACTTCTGGGAGATCATGGTTTTCAATTTGCAATCATGCAAATCTTCAGTCACAGGTGCCATTACCCCTCACTGGTTCCATTAGCAATCATCATAATGCATAATTTATACAATTTAACAAACGAGAAGGAAACATAAAATGTCCATTTGCATGTGGTTAATGATTCATGCTGGTGGGTTTTCAGGAAGAGAGCAAGGACAAGTAAGCATCTTAGTGGTATTGACTTATTGCTCAGAAAGGAAATGGAGAGAGAGAGAGAGAGAGAGAGAGAGAGAGAGAGAGAGAGAGAGAGAGAGAAAGAGAAAGAGGGAGAGATGCAGTAAGGCAGGAAGGAAGTATGGTCGCTGATCAGAACCTTTTCATGCTTTTACCTCACCAACAACACAGTCTGCTGTATATTTTTTGCATCGTACAACGACAATGCAGCTGATCGTCCTTTTCCCCATTATATGTGAATTTATCTTTGATCATCAGTAGGATTATGTATGAATCTGTCAATTACAAGTGATAATTCATGTATTCTCAGGCAGTAGGTTTTCAGCTGCCCTTGGCCAACTTGTACAACTTGCATCTACATTCCTGCCGATCCACAAACCTCACACACTTTGTGTCAGTCACTAGATAAATGTTTTTGTGCTGCAGATGAGCGCTCCCAACTGTTATGAATATAGACCATAACTATAATAATTACTTCCCCCGTTATTTCCCCAATGTCCCACTTTATTGCTTTGCCCAGAAGCCCTCATCTAAGTGTTGTATAATTGCATCTCTTCCAGTTAATAGGATACATATAATTCAATTCTCTCATACTCTGCCCCGAATTATACACACAAATACTGACATGTTGTGCACATAATGAGTCAATCAAAATATGACATTATGTTACATTAATCACTCTTCCTTTCATTGTAAGCAAATGAACACGACAATTTGTGCAAAATCCTCTGGAATCCAGTGAGAAAACAGCCCAATGATTTGGCCTTCACCATCTCACCCAGCTAGAAGTGCAGGTCATAGAAAACACCCTTGCAATGAACCACATCAGCAAATCTAGTGTCAAAGTTCACACATTATCTATCAAGCACAGGATTATGTATTAAGCGGTCAACTAGGAATGATAATTCATGTATTCTCTCGCCTCAGGCAGTATAGGTTTTCTGCTGCTCTTGGCCAACTTGCAGAAATTGCTTCAATATCCACAAATGATTTAACACAAAGATACATGTTTTTGTTCTGACACACTGCATGCCAAGGAGCAGTGACTGTATGATTAGTGAAACTGGAAAGACTTCATAGCATAAACCATAACTATAAGTGTTGTATAATCGCATCTCTTCCCGTGAATAGGACTCGTTCAATACCACGTTTCTCTCATACTCGGCCCTGAATCATACCAACACTGATATGGCATGCACATAATGATTCAAAATATTACATTATGTTACATGAATCACTTCTTTCCCTCACTGTAAGCAAATAAGCTGTACAGTCTCTGGAATCCAGGGAGAAAACAGTCCAAGGAGGCCAAGGGCTGCACCAACTCACCCAGCCAGTAGTGCAGGTCATAGAAAACACTATCCTTCTGCTTGACAGTGCGGAGAATCACATAAGCATCTCCAGTGTAAAAGTTCCCATGTAAACTCTCAGGCACGGGGACCAAATCCAGGTTCTCTATCCTCCAAATCAGCAGGCCGGCCGTCTTGCCTGCCTTGTCAAACTCTCTGTGGTGGAGCACCATGTCTGCTGCTGGTCCGAGGAGGAGGTGAGGTGGACGGACGTGGATCCCGGGCGAGGTGAGAGGGATACACTGCTGCTCTGTTCCTGAGGAGGACTGACTCTGTAGCAGCAGTGTTTCAGCAGGGCTTCTGCTTTCTCTGGAGTGCACACGGGGTGGGTGTGTCCTCATGCTGCCAAAGTACACACACAAGCATCCACAAATACACACAGAGGCATGAAGTCAAGCTTTTCAACACACGCACATAGACAAATTATGTGCACACAAACTAATGCACACACACTTTTATTTTTTATTTTTGTGTGTGACCAAAATGTATTGCTTTTCTTATTCGTAAGAGAAGGGTGAACAAAAAAGACTTTTTGGCATTAAGGCATTGCATTAGTATTATGAAATCAATTCATGTGTCTTTACCAGAAACGTACAAGACATACTAACACTAGTCCTGTGACACTTTTACAACATCAATTTACCTTTTCCACTGCTGACTTTAAAGCAGCATTGGTGGATTTTGTGGCATGATTAAATCGAGTTATAAAAGGTTCTACTATTAAAACGTCCAGAATGAATGAGAGCCACTGGTTAAACTGGAGTACATTCATACTCTTCTTTTGGCAGCTGTCATGCCTGCTAACCAGATGATGTATCGTCATTCAACATTAAGACACTGGGTGAGCATGGAACATCGACATCTGTTATACTTGATCAATATAAAGCTATTTCTAACCAGAAAGCCGTTATTTCTGGGCATTTCCATATTGCTTGCATGTAGGTCCCACTTTTATTTCAATACTTAAATGGCTTCGTGAAACTTTTATTTGGTTTGTTAGATCTAATCTAATCTAATCATGTTTATTTATATAGCCTTTTTATACAAGCATGTCTCAAAGGGCTTTACATACCATCATATATACATACTATATCATATCTAACTAATAAAAGAGCAAACCTCTGTCTGTCTGTCTGTTTCCGTTTTCCTCGGACACCTTCGGCCCAGACAGCGTTGTGATTTGTCACGGGTACCGGGTGGGGTCCCGCGCAGATGGTGACAGGGCCGGAAAGGGCCCGTGGTTAGGCCAAAACACGGCTAAAAACGGACATCGGGACTAGTACTACATCATATACTAACTACATCATATACATACTGTACACAAACACGCCTATGGGCAATCTAGAGTATTCAGCTCACCTGCCCTGCATGTATTTCGACTGTGGGAGGAAACCCACGCAAACATGCAAACTCCACACAGAAAGGATCAGGGCGGAGATTTGAACCAACGTCCTTCTTGCTGTGAGGCAACAGTGCTAACCACTGAGCCACCAATGGCTCAATGGGACAGAGTTGGAAGATAGAGGAAACTGCGGTCTGGGATAGCTTCCTCTTTACCTATTAATATACAGGGAACTTGCTCACTTTTGTTGCATTTATATGTTAGTGTGAGAACATTGTATGAGTGGCAAAAGCCAACCACATGCTGCTAGGCATCCCTTTAGGGTTTGACCGATATGGGTTTCTGAAGGCCGATACAGATAGCAATATCTTAGACTGAAGTCGCTGATAGCTGATATTTTGTGTCGATATTCAATATCTTTAAAGCTTTGAGCATTTTCATGCCAAAAACATTACAAGAATTCAGAGGAGAGGTTGAGCCGACTACAGGCTCTTGACTCACATACCCACAATACCACTGATGTTACAGGAACAGGCCGTAGTGAATTTTTGTACAACTTTGGAGTTAAGGATGGAAGACTCATGAAACATTCAAAAACATTAAAAAATTGGATCACTGAATATTAACAACATCAAATGTCTTCATAATGTATGTAAGGAGAGGAAAGCGAAAAGATAAAATAGAAATAATGATAAAAAGGAGAATAAAAAACAGAATAGAATAGACTAGAATTTTTAAAAAGCAATTGTTCCCAACGAGTAGGCTATATTGAGGAAGTAACCTCTATTAGAAATACGTAGAATTTTGGTTGACGCAGATCTGAGTGAAATGACAGTTCTGTATGAATAAAAATGTACCATACAGTATAAAGAAGTTCACCACAGACTCAACAGACTTTTCTTTGTGAAAAAATAAATAAAATATATCTTTTAGTAAAATTATCTATAAAACCAGAAAAAACAGAAGAGGCACAAACAACAGAGGCTACATCTATTTGTTTTATGTATATCAGTGTTTTTAATGGTTATTAATCACAATAGGACTACTTTCACCTTTACTACGTTGAACTGATGATACTTTATAGACTCTGATGCATTAACTGAGTTGTTGATTGAAGGAATGACAGTATGTAGCAGCCAATCACGAGTTTTAAATGCATTGTGAACGCTGGAAATTATGTATTTACATTATCTATAAATATCAGAACAAAATTGATCTTAACTTTAGAGTAAAGGAACATCGTCTAGGGTAAAGGGGTTTACTGTTTTAAAACAGTATTACCGCTGTAAAACAGTTCTGTATTGTATTAGAACTGTATTCTACTAGTAATGTACAGTGAATAAAGATTCCCCACAGAAACTAAATTATGTGTGAGATGGTCCATACACATAAAATGCTAAATAAATGATGCTTAATCCACTCTGATGCCTCCAACCTTCACTAAAACGATACTACTACTAAGACCTACCCCATTAAGGGTAAGCGCTACTCACAAAAGTCTCTACCTCTGCAGGGATTGTCATCAATTGCAAATACCTCTGTGTCCATGATAGTAACTGAAAGGGTGAAATTTGAATTAATAATGGCTGTAAAAAGGATTTCTGTAGCTGCCTTAAGGATCCTTCCAGTCTAGACCCCTGGAGTGTATAGTTGTTCTACAAATTTGACAATTTACAACACCAAACCACAGACGACCATGTGACATACTTGAAGTAATAATCAGTTGTGATGCTTTGCAGCATTGTCACAACATACACGTTGTTCTGTCTAGTAGTAAATCATACGGAAATCAAAGACGTTTTGTTTAATGTATTTTCAAGTAAAATAATTGATAATTTGTGGCGATAGGCGTACAACGGTAACAGTCAAAATTGTAACTGTAACATGTTTAATTGAAGTCTACTAGTAGGTTTGAGTTTGAGTGCAAGAACGCGCATCAGACATGGATCATGCACACGCCACTCGTTACGTCACCAGATAATCCTCTAGTCTCATGAACCATTGGTCTCTGTTAAGCATTCTCAAGTGAAATCTTGTTCAAATCTGGATGCAGGGTTCTTGTTTTCTTAATAACTTTTTTTTAAAAGCGTTTTCTTCAAGAGTTAATATCGAATCATGCAATCATATCTTAGCTGAGGCACCCGATGTTATCTATCTTTGCTGAATTACAGACCCTTTATACTGAGGTAGTTAGTGAAGCACAAAGAAAAAGATAGCCCTGAAATGACTGAAGTGTTCTTCCCCATATAAAAGAGGATCAAGGTTGAGGCTGTTGAGACTTTGACTTCTCTGCTTTGAGACTCTAGCTAAAAGCAGAATAGAAAATCAATTGGATATTTCACTGTGTCTGAATTTATTGTTGCATAACTACATAGGTTAACCCCCTACCTCTGTGCTAAATGTTATAGAATTTTCCTATTGACATCCATGGGAATGTTCTAAATTAGATCTCGAGTTGGATCAGATGAAAGAGGCGCTTAAGAATGCAAACAAGACTTCAATCACGTGTTGTCCGTGCTACCCTCACTGAATAGTACACATTGAAATAATCTGTTGACAGGAACTTTACTTTGACCTTTGAGATAATGCTGGATTACCTATGCCTAGTCAGAGCTGTAAGTAGAACTGAAGGCGAACAGTAAGTCAATTCTAGCTGCTTGGAGACAGTCATGGAAAGCTGTAATATCGGAGTGGAAAAGGTTAGAGAGGGTATTTCTAGTTTGATGGTGATGCCATGTGATCTGCATGAGGGCTACTTCTATAATGACTGGCAATCTTACATAACAGCTGACTGAATCTGTTTAGAATCCCTGCACACACACACACTAAAGATTGCGAATTATATCTCACATGATTAATCACATGCTTGACAGGATGACATGTCCGTTTCCTGTGAGTAATATGCTTTTCCTGTCTATTTCTACTTTTAAACTCAATGACAGTACTGGCAGTTCTATAGTTCAATCAGGACAAAATCAGGACAAACTCATGTGTCCCCAGTAGATCGTTGGCTGTAGTGCTCCATGTTAACACTTCAGCATACATGTTGAGTGATAGTAGGCTTCATGATAACACTAACAGCTACATTGACAAATGGGACAGTCTCCCAACTTGGTGTTAAGAGGTTAGTCAATGGCTTTTTCTCAGCTCGATGAACTGAGTTGAGCCTCCTGAAGCACTGGCACTGTGGTATGCTGGGCATAAAAATCACTGTCCACATTACTGTAGCATATGTCAGCAGGGCCACCCAGGCTGAGCGGTCCTGGAGAGAGTAACTCATCCATGATTGTGTCCCAAACTGGCAGGGTTAGGCTGTGCATGTGGCTTTGAAGTGACCCTGGATCTTGCTCGGTTTGTAGTTTGTGGCCCATTAAACAATCCATAAGAGAGGTCTAGGCAGGTTGGAACCTCGAAGGTCTTAGCACAAAGTTTGAAGAGACGTATCGCTTCTTCTGCTTCTCCTTCAACTGGTGTGGTGAGGAAACGATCCAGGTCGTTGGGTAGAAGCGAGGTGTTGGGGCCTGACTCTCTCTGCAGTGAGTCAGTCATCTCCAGCTTGCTGTCCCAGGAATGCTGTTTTTACTGTGATTGCTGGGTGCAACCATTGCAAAGCCACGTTTTTCTCCTACTTTCTGCTGTTTTGATTCATTCATATCAGCATTACCTTCGACTTGACTGCCACAGATCGGTGCTTGGCCCTCCTTTGTCCGCACCTTGCCGTGGATTGCTGCCCCCCGCAGGCCCTGCCAGTCTGTAGCTCTGATCTGCTGAGTTGACCCCTGCCTCAGCCTCAGCTCTGATCTTCTCCATGAGTCTCCTGTACTTCTCCCAGAAGGTTTCTTCTTTCGGCATCACGGTGAAGTATTTCTTTTTCTTTTTTTTTGGTGGTGCACATGTTGGTGACCTGACTGGTGGCTGCAGTACTACCATGGGGAGCATTTCAGTTGTAAGTGGGAGGATGTAGCCTGCATAAATGAGGTTTCCTTCTGACCCATTCATAGCGTAGACTGCAATGCTAGCGGTTGGAGAAGGCTGAGGACCAGGATACACAGGCAGGGTAGTCCAGGCTGCTGGCATTTGACACAGCAAACATTTTTCTGATGGAGCGCCTGTGAAATAATAGTATGAACACAATATAATGTTCAGGTCCCAGGTGATAGGACATTGTACAAATGCCATTCTAGAGATTTCAGCTTATTTTCTGGCTGCAGCGATTGCTTATTTTCACAGCCAACTGAAGTGTTTGTGCTAATAAGTAACAGTGAAGTCATAAATGCAGTTATGATGACAATTTTAATCTTTGGAAACCTTTTGATTGGTCCACTGATCCACCAATCAGGGGGCTTCGTACACATAGCAACGCATAGCAACCGTTGATGGCTGTCAAGCTTTAGTCATGTCCTCATTGATGGTGAGCTTTCTAACTAACGTTAGCTAGGCTACCTTGCAGCACACTAGTTAACATTAT
>OMLI01098219.1:0-12060 GCA_900302605.1 Rondeletia loricata
ACACACACACACACACACACACACACACACACACACACACACACACACACACACACACACACACACACACACACACACACACATCTAGCCATGTTAAAAGCCTTAGTTCTTACAGTGGTGTTGCACTGTTATTGCACTGTTGCTCCACCCACACAAGCAAATTAATGGAAACTATACCAGTAACATTACAGGATAGAGGGTTGAGGGAATTCTACATTTGCTATCACTGTATACACATGCACACACAGACACTGAGGCCAGCCTTAAACAGACGCTAAAGTAAGCAAGTTTTCCTGATTAATTTGACTATGTTGACACTAAAACCCATAGTGGGCAGACAGGCAGGCCACATCAGGAAGTATTCCAGGAGGTGTTTCATCATTTCCACATCCAGTCCAGAAATCTGACCCCTCTAGCTCATTGCTAGATGAGGCCGACTGGTGTCAAGTCCATGTGTAAATGTTCCACTGGATGGAAAGTCCAGTTGTAGACTGTTAAGTAGGGGAGCTAGTGGTTTTGAAGACCAGACAGATTAGTTTGACTGTGTGGATTTGCATTAAGGTATTTCTGCTCTCCTGGCCTTCTCTTCACCTCTCTACCTCTCCTCCAATCTATCTCTGGCTGAGGTGAAGCAGCTTATTAACCTTTCTGAGGCCACAGGCATCCCTAGGATGGAAAGACACCGCAGACATAGTGTGTAAGACAAATTAACCTTTGAGGATTGATACGCCTTGATTTAATTTTAATCACACTATGCAGCGAAGCGCACTGGAAATTTCATGTCCTAAGCGAATGTGGAGAACATATTACACTTTTCATCTGTGTTCAGCTGTATTGAAATGGAGATGTCAGCTGGCTGAATAGCAATGGAAATATGTCATACCTTGTGGATATGATATTCTAGTGCTTCTATATCCTTTATTGTCTCTTTTTTTCTTCATCGTTCTCTGTATGGATCAAATCTAGCAGTCACCGTCTGCTCATGGACAGTGAAACATGATTGAATTGTAAAATGTTCTTGTCTGTCTGTCTGTCTGTCTGTCTGTCTGTCTATCTATCTATCTATATCTCTCATCACATCAAGTATTTATTTTGCACTGTGTGATTGGTGCTATTGTATGTTGTTGCATCAGAGAGCCACAGTTCTCCTTCATTCTCTGCCACCCCACTGAAAACATTTGAGTGAATTAGTTGGAGTCAAACAAACAAAACAAAAAAACATACACCCTCACATACACTCAAACGTGCACATGCAGCCAGACACACCTAAACACATATTAATACATTATATTACATATTATTGGTAACATATGTTATGCAGGAAACACAGATGCAGACATCTTGAAGCATGATGACTCACTGAATACAAGTGTTCAGCAAACATGCATGCTCGCCTGTACACGCACCCACACTAATTCCCATACCAATGGATGCACATGGTCAAGAATTCAATTTTGGAGCCATTCCCTTCTCTCACCAGTTACCTATCCCAATCGATCTGGAGCAATTTATCCCAGGGAAATGCCATACATCTTTTACACATCCACTACAGCTGTATCCATAATTGACTATTGGAAGTGCGAAGCTCCCCAGCGATGCAATTAGAGTTCCCGCAGTGTGGTGGAAGCTTAGGAAAGAGAGGTGCACAGGGGTCACCTTGTAGCCCATTACTCTGCCCCTGACATGGGTGGTCTTCTATACCCACCAGGAGTACACTCCCAGGGCAGGAAAGGAGCTGCCTCACAACACTCTCCTGTTGTACTACCCAAAGTTGTGGAAAGAGTGTGAGGAATAAAATGTTTTGTTTTTGTTTTTTTCAAACTCTGGTTCCCATAGTTTTAATGGTTGCAGTAAGCAGCAGACAGTAATGAGAGCTGATAACAGGCAGGCAGCCGGCAAGAGTGCCAGTGAAAATTCAGTTTGCCTTACACTATTGGCATTAGCCAAAGGTAGCGCAGTGGTGGAGGCATGGGCCTATGCTAGGCAGTGATGAGCTAGTGGTGTAGTGGATGACTAAGCAGGGCACACTGGCCAGCAGGGCCCGTGAGCCCCTCTGTACATCTGAGGCTGGGTTTGTTCATTAAAGGCGTGGGAGACGGGTTGACCTTAAGCAGGTCTAAAATGACCTCACTCACTGTAAATGCTTCATTAGATTTGGTTTGTGTTATACTGGACTGCTTTATTTATCTGTCCCTCTACTCTCTCCACCTAAGTCGTGCATATAGTATGTGCGTATGTATGTGTTAATGAGGGCTCCTGGTGGTGTGTAATTAACACAACAGTAAATGTCCCCAAAGGTTAACGTTGAACACATTAGACACAATGGAGCCCGGAAGAGTTTTGTGTGTGTGTGTGTGTGTGTGTGTGCGTGAGTGCGTGCATGCGTGCGTGCGTGCGTGCGTGTGTGTGTAAGTTAAACCATAACTCCTGTTGCCATAACTGTGTTGCTGCCACTTCGCTCTCTCACACACACGCACACTCACACAAAGCCAGCAATCCCTTTGGATTTGCGGGCTCCTCACATGCAGGCTGGCAGGATTCTGCCTGCCTTCCTTTCCCGACCACCTCCTCCACACAACCTGGTCCAACAAAGATAAACACATGCTGGGTAGATTATTAGAGAGGTACCAAGGGCCCCACAGCAGAGCAGCCCACTGCACCATTGTGCTGTGAACGTGGTGGCGCCTTGTACAATCCAATGCAGTCGCCCCCAGGGTGTTCTGATACATAGTTAGACACAGGTGGGCGCTGATACCAGCATGAGAGCTACAATGACATTTGACTGTCAAAAGAAACTCCCAGAATTCCTAGGCATTAGGAATATAGATGCTCTATCAGCTTGAAAATTAGGAATGGAAACATGACAGTTGTCTACAGATTATTTAGTGTACAGGTTAGTATACAATATACAGATTACTTTTTTCTTAATCTTGCACTGACCAAATTAAAGGGGGAAGGCTTCATCTTGGTCTCCATCATGTTTTATGAGGCGTTGGAGTAAACCAGTGTTTGTTTCATCCTTTAGAGATTAACTGCATGATGTATTGAGGGTCAGAGGTGATGATGAGTGCGTAGACTGCATTCACTGACTAAGCCCCAATGGAGACACACCCTGTTGGGCAAATAAGCTTCCTCAGTGGTGGAATAAGTGTGGATGACTGTTGCTGAAATTACTCTATTAATACAGTAGGTCTCAACCAAAGTACCAAAATGACACACACTATTACTGTATGCATCTGAGCCTGTATGAGGTGAAGGTTGCCATAGCAACCAGTGTGCCACTAGACACAGTGTGTGTGCGTGCATGCGTGTGTGCGTGCGTGCATGCGTGTGTGCGTGTGTGTTTTTGTGTTCATGCATTCATGTATGTGCAGGTGTGTGCATGGATGACTGCACATGTGTTTGTATGTGTTCATACTATATATGATAGGTGCTGCAAATCTGCTTTGGTGTGCAGGAAGCAATCGAGGGAATGGTACGCTGTGATCTTATTGAGTTCACACCATGCTGTTTGATGGTACTGTAGTTTCTGAGTGACACATTGGTCTTGGGAGAGGGATAGAGAGTGCATATGTGAGAGGAAGGGAGTGTGTGTGAGAGAGTGAGCAAGAGAAAAGACAGAGGAGATGAGAAGACAGAGATGGAGATGGAGCACGTGCAAAATAGATGTTTTGAAGAGTGGTATTATTTGAGATGAAGGGAGCGATAGAGGGTGAGAGACGGATTTGATAAGTACACCAGTGGAAGCTGTTATTGCTGCTAAGGAAAATGAAAATGTTTTTCAGCAGATACGATTTGTGCATACAGCGTCACACTTACGTCAACTTATTGGATCGGGAGTAAGCTGTGAGATTTCTAAATTAACTTGCTTCTCTGGCAACAAGACATTACTCTGTTTATCTTATTACTGATATATTATTGATTCCATTGAGATGTATCAGGGAAGTTCTACCATAATGGATGGATTTTGAAATTACCAAAATATTAGGTCGTTTCCTAGATTGTGTAGTGGTGACACCTTTGCCAGTAGAGGGAGTGCTTGTACTGGGGCAAAATCTCTGGTTGTGTGTCGTTTGCCTAACAATTGTGTGTCTGTGTGTGTGGACACAAGTGCACTCTTGATTCTTTGTTCCTCTGTGTGTTATTGTAAACACATGCAGGCATACAAACACACACATACACACACTGTTGGCCTCAACAGGCTGCCTGCACTAGTATTATTGTTCTGTCTGTTATAATTAAGAAAAGCATGCCATCAAACCAACAATCAACACTAGTTCATTGGTGTCTCTGAATTTCTCTCCTCTGAATGTGGCTTGATGTCAGTGTCCTCCAGCACCCAGGAAATTAGCCCATATGAATAGCTCTTTGCTAGCAATTACACTATTCAGGGTCTCTTTTGCGGTTAATTGTTGATCGGAGCTGGCAGGACAAGGGTATAGTGCTACCTTCCAACAAACATCACTGAACACAGCTGCCAAACCTACTACTAGACCAGCACAGCCAACCTCATACTTGCAACACAGGAATTTGTCATTGTATCTGCCTTTGGGCTGATGGCATCAACATGTGAGGAGAAGTGTTCTTGCTGATTTAGCCCACCAGGGATGGGCTTGAGTAGTTTGCAAGTTCCATAATATTAATTTTGTCAGCGGTTATAGTTTGTACTGGCAGTGAAGACAGATTTGTAAATGTTTTTAAATAATCTCAGTTGAATCAATATGATGTTTCCTCAAGGTTTTGCTACTTCTGTCCTTCGATGGCATGTTTTCTAAGTTGGTAAGTGATGGTGCAAATGGCTGCCTTGCAAAGCTGTGTACACATTGGGTGAGATGATGATTTTCAACTCTGGCCAACAGGCTTTTGCTCTTTGTGGCTATTCTTGAGGGTTGAGTGCTTACACTTGTGTGGGTGTCTATATCGGGTTTTCTGTTATATACATACTGAATGTTCCTGTGTTGGCGCTTCCCTAGATATCTTTGCTCGTAATGTACTTCGATGTGTCAGTGCATCAAAGGGTGTACAGTAAATGCATGTGTGCATGTGCATAATTTCGCTTGTTAAGCCATGTATCTGTGTTTTGTTGTTTACCGTATATTGTTTTGGAATGTGGTAGGTCCAGTGCACATTCCTGTCCAACACTACGTGGAAGAATAACTCACCTTACACCTCAAGAAGAACCAGTGTACTAAGAAATCAATAACAGATCAAGGGGTTGTGACCTTTCCTATTTGGAGTATGCCTCAACCCAGGAAGTCCCCCTGTAGTCATAGTCGTACTTACACTATTAGATCCTGTGTGTGTGTGTGTGTGTGTGTGTGTGTGTGTGTGTGTGTGTGTGTGTGTGTGCTCTGCTCTTTGACACAAGGCTTCCTTACAACTACCTGCAGTCTTTCTGTTAAAATGTTAATGACCGGGTCATACCAGTGTCATTTACCAGTGCATCCAGAGGCTTGCCTATGGATTTAGAGAGATACACTGAATATGATGCTGAGTAGTTGTGATTAATTTATGTGAAGCATTGAGTCCATGATGTGCTGATGATAATATCAACTTGATATCTCTCAGATAGCTTGCTGAAAGTAGAGTAATGTTCACTGAACATGCATCACCATTCTTTAGATTTAATTATTAGATTCAGTTCTTCTGGTGAAAATTGAAACAGTCATTAAATATCAAGTCTAAACCCTAAGCCCTAAACTGAGTAAATTTGACTTCTTCAATAGCATAATTGATGTTTGCCCAGTAAAGCCTCTTTTTTCTATCCAATATGGTCCATGTTGCTGTCATTGACTGGCTCTGAGAAATAGTAAGCCCGCTACAAAAACGTTTTTCCTAATCCTTCCTCAGATATGAGTGAGATGATGAACTGAATGATGAATTGATGATGATGAACTGTTCAGGATACATAAAGTATAACTACAGCTACTAAAGCTGTAGGTTATAATATAGTCTATGGCTCTGGTGCACGGTATTGCATTGCTACCATTCACAAGCGTTGGTTTAATTTATATTGAAGCTTAGTTGAGGATATTTCTTTGTATCCTGTTTTCCTTCCCATTTGAACTCAGGCATCTAAGACATTTCCATGCCATAATCTCTGTTTGTTTGGAAGGATTATTTATTCATATATGCAATCTACCATCATGCCAGTTGTTTGGCTATTATTAGAGGGTCTTTGCCAGTAGGGGGCACTGTGATATAGGCCAATAACTGAATCCTCCCTGAGGGTTGAATGTGTGGCTAGTGGAGGGAAATACACATCCCCTCAGAGCATCATCATGGTTTTGTAAATCATATACATACCTAATGCAAGCCAACACAACATATCCACCCTCAGAATTTCAACATCACACAGTGAGGGGATCTTATATGTAGTGACAGGCACTGATCTAGACATTTGAACTGTGAGGACCAGGAATCAATGGGAAGACGTTTTCTGAAGGGATTCCAAAGTATTCATTTTCACATGTTTCATTTCTCTGAGGAGTGAGTGTATTTCAGTGCCACGGTCAGTCTGGTCTTTCTCTGGTAATGGTTTGTGTCATGACCACTTGAACCTTTTCTCTCAGGGGCTTGTGTCCGTGAGACCGTGGGTTTAGTGTTGGATGTCATTGAGAAGATTAAATGTGTTTGGTGAAGGAATGTTCACTCCTTTGCTTTATGTGGGGAGACAGCTTACAAACAGGCAGCGGAGGCAAAGGCCAAACTGTTCTTTAAAAAATATAGTGTTTTAATCTTATTGGCAATGCTATCTGACCTGCATAGTAGTAGGTAAGGAAACTGTGGTGACAAAAACACAGGAATTGTAACATTTTGTTGGATTAATTAGTTTGGAATCTTTTTATATGATCGTATGAAGAGTACACAGTATGATCATGATACTCGCATGATTACGGGTGCACGTGTGATATGTAGTGTACATAAGTGATGGCCATAAGATTGGCTTCTTTTTGCTTATTGATGGGTATGGCTTACTGATGCCTAATGTGGATACATAGACAGTTACCATACTGGCTTTGGGCACTGGATTGTACAAAGACGGCCTCTTTTGAGTTATACCGGCATGGAGCTATACGTGCAAGTGAACTGCAACCTTATGGAAAGCTAGTTGTGAATATTTCATGACAAGCCTAGTCCAAATATATTCCTAGGAGCAGGCACATTAACAATTGATACCCTCCAAAACAATTCAACAGAATCATGCCTTGTTAATATCAATATCATATAAATATTGTACAGTCAAGTATTTTTGATCTATTGAAATCTAAAATCTGAGTATTAGGCTATAATTTTTTTTTATTGACACAATATGGCATAGGCCCTTGTAAAAATAATAAAATACCGTATATCTAGTCTTATTCTTTTTGATACATGCTGTTAAGTGTAATGATCGACATGCAACATGGGTAGATGGTTCTAACATTGATTTCTCCAGCCTGTACCTTTGGTTTAATTAGCTCCATACTCTCTTTTCACCTGATGGCCAATACTCTCGCAGCATGCCTTCTGAAATGGTCTACGCAGTCAGGCAGGCGATTCTATACAGTCTTCAATCTATACACCTAATGTATCTTCCCATAGTAAAACACCACTCACCCAGGAATACACTTCTGTGGTAATAGTGGGCAACCACAATTTGAAACACTGTTGGATTGAGGGTGTATTTTTATTTCAGGGAAAGGAGGGATGTCTGGCAGATTAGGCTCCTTGGTTGGATCCTTAAAGCCTCTGAATGATAGCCTGGTGAATGGAGGGATGGACAGAGCAGCATTGCTTTTTGTTGCCTCCACTGCTCATTTTCAGTGATTCCCCCTGCTCTCTCTTTCTTTCTTCTTTTGCTGGCCTGCCCATAGTGTCATCTTCTAGCTAATTCAGTTCCTCCTGTCCAGCTGAAGGTGGAGGAGCTGGACGCTGGACGCCAGTCATCATTCCCTACCCAGGGAAGCAAACACACAGCAGAAAATTGGTTTTCTTCCTCCTCTATCCCCTCCTCCTTTCTCCTTCTTGCCTCCTGCTCAAAAGCCTGAGTGATCATGGGCTGAAAATGACCAGACAGGGTAAATATGGACCTTTCATATATAGAATTATCCAGCATTCTCAGAGGCAAACATGCAGCATGGATGTTTACAAATATTGCGTTTGGCATATAATCTCTTTGCCCTTCATGGGTGTTTCTCTAGCGCTCACACTGATCACTAGGACTAGGGAAAGAGCCCTCACAGAGCCATATTTTCCATGCATTTTTGAGTGTGAGACCGGATGTGGCATTTTGTAGTGTGATACCGGCACTTAGGGTATTGCTGCCAAATAAGACATAGTGCTCAAGAACCACTTTTTTAGACATGGTTAAACTTACTTTGTAATTGAGTTATTATATTCCCTTCTTTTGAGAGTCAATAATTACAAGCTCTCATGTTGCCACATTTGCTGCACTGCAAAATGGAGCTCCAAACAGGACGGCAAATGATTTTGCCTCATTTTCCAAAAGCCTTTTAACCTGTTACCATAGGCAAAGTACCATGAGAAAGACAGATTCCAAAGGTGAGGATCATTTTACAATATGGTTACCAAGGCTTCTGGTGGGATTTCCAATTAAGATGCAATCTGTTATCTGTTCAGATGACTAATAAGCACAACAAAGCCATGGAGGGACCCCCTGGAATTCATATCAGACCACTCGAAATAACCATCAAGCCCTCCTATCTGATGCCCTGCCAATACCTGCTTGCTTTCCCAATTAAAACCCCAGGCAGGTTGTTCTCCTGTTAATAGGGAATATATTACAGGGCTACTGTCATTGTGACATACAATGGGTAGAGGCCAGCTAACTATGTGGGCTGAGAGCGTCTCATGTTGTTTGTGTGCTTCTTTTCATCTGAAATCAATGTGTGTGTCTTCTTATGTTTGTGCGCGCACACAAATGCATGTTATGAGAGGGTGTTGTAGGTCAGTGCCGATGTGTTCGGCTGTGATAATTAGGTGTGTGGTGTGTGCCCTCCCTCCCCTCCATCAGAGACGGAGACTGTGAGTGAAAGCACAACATTGATGACCTTCATTACATCATAAAGCCAATTACAACATAAAAAGGAGAAAGAGAGAGAAACGATGACGAAAGTGAGTTGCAAAGGGAAGAGGACAGGAGGCAGGGACTCTTTTTTTCCACTTTATATTTTCTAATTAACTTTTGTGGGCGATGTGACTGAATGATGTGCATCGTGACCAAAGCCACTGCTACAATAGCTTACCCTCAGAGCTCAGTTCCTTGTCTTGTAATACAAAACATATTTGGAATGAGATTTGGTGTGTGTGTGCACTCGCATGGTTGTCTGTGTGTTCTTGTGTGTGAGTGGGGCATGGGTGTGGATTTCTCCATCACCAGGTGAACTTGCTGGCTCTGCAGGGGAAGATATGAGAATTTCCAGCTCCGTTGAAGGTTGATAGGCCCACATACACACAGCCCCAGAGAGATAAAGCACCATGGGCAAGCCTCTCCTCAGGACAAATGGCACTGGGTGGAAACTATCTCTCTTCCATACCATGTCTTCTAACAAACACACACACACACACACACACACACACACACACACAGTGTAAGACAGAGGAGTTTGGATCCAGACAGATTTTTTTTCGAGGCAGAAAGTGGGACAAAGTAGATACTGGAGTTCGTAACAAAGAGGTTAGTTTTAATTAGGCTCCCCCAGTGAAAATTGCACCTGAATTTGACACTGTTTTTCAAATGTCACCGGCAAGTGCTTCACTTTGAGTGAAATGTGAGCCATTATTCAGATTGTCACATTCATGTTGTTTTTCCATTGGTTTGCTCATTATACCATTGTAATTTAGAATGTCTTGACAACTGAAGGACCTATGAATACACTCAGTCAACAAACGTGAGCATATGAAAAAATGGCTGATAGTCATTGATAGACAGCCAACTGACAGCCAGAACATTTTCTTATTATTCTGATATATGTATGTCACAGACATGCCGACATGTGTGCATTTTGCGTAGCAGCTCTGCATTTTTACATAAAAAATCAAAGAGCAAGGGCTTCTCTCTACAGCCGTCAATTTGCACGGATGTTCAGCAATCACACAGGGAGAAATCCATCATAGAAGAGGAAGAGACACCGGTTTCTCCACCGACAGTAGCCTCAATAGACCATAATGCAATGCATTTGCGTAAGGGGCACAATTCTCACTTTTCCTCCACTGGCAACAACAGCTAGCCTAGTGCTACCGCTAGCACTCCCTCCACCCACACGTAACACCAGAGTGAAGTTAGCTTGATATTGGACATTCAGAGGATAGTCATTTTTCCCCCCAATAACTTGGGAAAACACATTGGTGAATATATTTGTGACTAGCAGTGTACCCGGCGTTGCCCGGGTTATTTTATGGGGGCGTGGCCTGTGTTTTGACCTGCCCATGACCTTCCCCGTGGGTTTTGACCTTCCCCGGATCATAACACACCGCCATGCAAATTTTCAGCCCAATCCGACCTGGGATGTGGGCGTGCGTTAAAGACACACACACAGACATGCAGACAACTTCAACTTTATTATGTAGATTACTGGAAGAGGAAGAACAATTTACAACCACTGGTTTCAATACTTGATCAATATTTTTCTACTGTTTGAACACATTCAAATTTCAGTAGCTTGTTTCCAATATGAACTGGACGTTGTATTAGAAAAATATCTTCTCAAATATTGAAGAAAAGTGGTTGTAAATTATTCTTCCTCTTCCAGTAATCACAAATATATGCATTGATGTGCTTTTATTTGTTTGCTTTACGTTAAGTTATTAAAGGTGGAAAAATGAATATCCACAGAATAGCCAATATCTAATATCAAGCTAACTTTACTTCTGTCATGTACACACATACTCCAGTCACAGCTAAATGGAACAAGTTCATCCCCGGTCTCTGGGGGTTGTCCAAAGGCATTTTGGGAAATGTAGGAAATCACTAACTGAAGTAGAAGTAGATAAGGCAGGTTGAGGGAAAGTGTGTACACCAAAATGGTAAATCACAACACTTCATCACAAAATAACTCCTGGAATGCATTGAACATCACAGATATCAGTGTAAGAGTATATGAGGGTGGATTGTTCCTTTAATAATAAAGACAGAGAAGAGGCTGCTCCTGCAGAGAACAGAATGGAGAGTTATAGCGCCACCTTGCTTAGAAGAGCAACATCTGCCAAGCTGCAGAATACAACTGTGTATTTCACGAAGCTGGCTAACTGAGTAAGCCTGACTTCTGCACTGAGTAAAATGTGGAACCTCTTCAAATCTGGAACATGGACTAAAGTAAAAAGAGCTGTTCCGGGTTTTACTCAGTACAGAAGTCAGGCTTACTCAGTTAGCCAGCTTCGTGAAATACCCCCCTGGACTCTGTTAGTCTAAGCTAAGTCAAAATGTCAGCTGTATGTTGGGAGAAAAAGTCAAAATGTTTTAAAAGAATGTTATCTGTTGTTCAAGCTAAGTAAACCTCAGGTAGTTAGGCCTATGTTCAGTTGATTGCACGGCTGTTAGTTTGCCTATTTATTTATTCAATTATAAATTTTTATTGTATTCTTTTACTGCCAGTTTATGTTGTGCTAGTGTAAATGGTTCAGTATTTATTCCAGGCACATACACAGACTTAATTTTTAGGTCAGTGATCAATAAATTGGTCTTTTATTCAAAATGTACTGTATGTTTTAGGTAAGTTTGCAGCACACATACATGATCTGAAACTATTTCAGCAGGCGCTACACACGCAGGTGGTACTCCAAAACGTTCTCCAAGGTTGGCAGGTCTGATATCATTGTTTGGGGTTTTTGTGGAATGTGAACTCTAAGGACTAGCTTGTTCTTTCAAGGTACCACAGTGGCAGGATAGAGTTGTGGTGAAGTGTATCTATTTTGAGGGGGCTCTTTGGCTGCCTTTGAGGTAAATGACACCAGCCTCTTTTCATGGTGGTCACATACAACCTTTTCCACCAATGCCTGTTTACTCTGTGTGTGTGTGTGTGTGGGTTTTGACCTGCCCATGACCTTCCCCGGGGTTTT
>OMLI01098266.1:0-15143 GCA_900302605.1 Rondeletia loricata
CAGTGTATCGATAACGTCTCGCAAGAGGAAGTACGACGATATATTGCTGTATCGGTTTTTTGTCCCACCCCTAATGCATTGCACGGTGAAACAGGGCTCAAAGTCACACTTGTAGCACACAAACGAACGCGAACAAAGCGGATTCTGCCAATGTATAATATAGCAACCCCCGATTCAGTGTTTTTTGGAAATAAAAATGTACACTTTGTACCGAATCACCGTGTTTGTATGTTATTGCGCGTGTAAGAAACGACCTGCTGATTGGTCCAAATGTCCACACCCAATCCTGAAGCCGGCTGAATAGGTTATGAAGAAAATAGTACCTTTACCAATTATTGTAAACAGACGAAAAAAGCGCTGAATCTGGTTTTGTTATTTTATACATTGGCAGAATCCGCTTTGTTCGCGTTAGTTTGTGTGCTAGAAGTGTGACTTTGAGACCGGTTTCGCCGCGCAATGCAAGGAGAGAAAAAAACACTATTTTGGATTATCAAGTTTGAATCTATGGAGCAAGCAACTATTGAAGATATCGCGCCAATATTTGGAGTTACATCATGGCAAGGTAACTACACAACCCAAACCTCTACCAAACTTGAATGATGCTTTAAGAATTTGATCTAGTAGTTTGTTGCCTTTTACTTCTTTTTTTTTTTTTTTACCTTTATTTAACCAGATAAAACCCCATCGAGACACAAGTTCTCTTTTACAAGGGTGACCTGGCCAAGACGCAGCAAGAACGTCACAAATACATAAAATTACAAGTGAAAACAAACATAAGTACAGACTAAGACTACCATCTACTCAAACAATAAGACTAAGAGCAATAAAAACAAATTAAAATCTAGAAAGAGTCAAAACATCAGTGCAAAAAATACAGACTAAAAAACACAACTGAAAATGTGTGGCACAGGCCAAACCTTACTTGCAGCCAGAGAGAGCTGCGCACTTTGTGCTTTGTTTTTTCAGGTTGGATTCTTGGAGTGACATTTTGGCATTCTATTGAAAGTGTGTAATGCCATTTCTGGTTTTATTTCTGTTCCTGCTGCGACAACTTTATTTAGTATCGCTTTGTATATGCCTATATTCCTTTAAGTGGTCCAATGGCACCGGCCTATACCTCCTGGTTATTTGGCAAGTTTGATGGTTTATGTTTGAGGATGAGTGTCACCGACCCATACTTTCTTTGTAATGCCCTTTATAAGCGCTGCACTCTTGATTTTTTCCTGGTGTTGTTTTAAGTCATAGGTGTGTTGGCTTCATTTGGTATCACAAATCATGTAGGCCTAGTCCAGTCCGTTTTACTGGGTGCGCACCGGCACATACGCCAATCCCTCTATAAGCAGTGTTTTCTTTCCTTCTAGACAGCATGTAGGCCTATATAAACCAATATTCCAGTAAAATTCCAGTTTTAATGGGTAGAAATATGACACACACACACACACACCTCTAAACACCTTTCCAGCAATAGGTTATGGTTATTTTGGTTTGTTTTCAAAGAGTTTTTATTTATCTGAGAAAAGGCCTATAGCGAACGGAAATTATTTTATTTCAAGTCGGCAGCAGCACGCCGTAATTAAAATGTTATGAGCCAGATAGGCCTACATTTTTTGTTTGTTTGCAAATAGTTTTTATTCTGTTTAATTTTATCTGAGAATATGTAGGCCTAAAGCTGAAGGAAATTCTTTGTGTTTACGTGTTGCCCCAACGAACGTAGCGTAATATTTATTTATTTATTTTTAAAATAGCGTTATGCACGTGAGTCTACAGGACTTCTTTTATTTAGAATATAATGTATAAGCAAAAGTAGCCTAGTTTTCAATAATATTATAAATCTACATGCCTCGATGATGTCATTCTTTATATAGCTTGCCTATCAATTGTTTTTAAGCTCAATAAACCAGATCATATTTGACCAGAATTTCTCCCATTTGTCCGGGACATTGAAATCTTCCAGGACACGTGGACCGGCACCAATTTCTTCTAACGGAAACCCTGTGCATGTCATGTAGAAGACAGTTAGGAGGCATCGCTACGTGTCTGTAACACTATAAGCTCTGACTGGAGGTGACAACAGCTGGCGGTGCTACTGACCCACAGCTAGCTAGTAAGAGAACAGCAACAGAGCCACGTCCATACCAACAACACAGGCGAGGCTGAACTCGGGTAAGATCAGGAGTGTCTAGTACTGGAAATCCCATTCTTTCCATATGGAGTTAGGAAAACCAGCCTTTGGCTTTTATAAAACCTTTTTTAAATGGAACAAACTACAGGAATCCAAACCATCATTCCCCTACTCCAATTCAGGTTTGTAGTTCATGCAAGTAGTTGACATACAGTTTTCTGAAATGTCTTTGTTGTATAGCTGATATCAGCAAGCTGAAACAGATCCACCCCCAACTCTAGAGCCAAAACATTACAAGGCAAGGCCAGGCTCTGGGTTGACCTCGACCCCGTGAACTGACTAGGGACCCGCTTCCCATCCCCCAATCCTAACCTTAAAGAGGCCCTAATATAGGAATTCAAATTTTCTTCTATTTATGTACATATGTGATCAAAGCTGTTTGATGAAGGCATTGTAAAAACTTTTTTTGTTGTTAAATGTAAAGTTATTTCATTTTCAAAAATGCGCCCACTAATGGCTACGGTAAGGGAAACACTGAAAGTGCTTGTGGCCATACAGGAAACATAGCCTAAATCCACAGATCATATAACCAAATACCATCATTCTACAAGTCACTTAACACGGTGTCATCCTTCATAGAAAATGTCACTGACTAGTTAGAGTCACTGGAATTCTCTGAGTGCTCCTTTGTTTTTGATGTTTTTGGCCAAATACTCCTCAATGAAGACAGCTGCTGCTAAAGCACTCTCTCCTTCCTCCATCACCGAAATCAGTGTTTCCTCTGTATTAACTCAGTAATGGTTCTCCATCACAGCAAGAAATTTACCACCACTGCCGGAGAAAATGTGAAATGAAACTACCAGCATAATCTATCCACATTTTCTATCTAAACCATAATGAGATATAGTTCTAACATGTACAATTAATGTCTGCATTCTGTTAACATCACAGGCAGAAAAAATAATGTTAGTACTATAATCAACACTAGAAGCACAGCAGGAACGGACGTGGAATCAAAACTAAAATGACTCCCAAAGCACCACCACACCGCTACATAAGAATTACAGAGGAAACAATATAATTCTTGTTTGGCCTTTGTACAAATGGAGAGTAAATGAGTCTCTCTGCCTGGGAGGGAGATAGAGGCAGCAGTCAGCCAACCTGTTCAGTGTAGGAGCAGAGGGCAATGTCCAGCTCCAACGCATCAGCCTGCTAGATACGCATATCTGTAGCACATGGTAGCCAATGAAGAAAATGAACAGGAAAGAGAAAAGACAGAATAAAAGAGCTATGGAATAGTTACTGCCCCCCACCAGATTAAATTTGGGAGGGGCACGATGGGACTATGATTTTGACTAAACTTGGGAGGGATGGTGCGTCTTGGCACTGTGTTCTGGCGTTCTGACACAGATTGGGCGGATGTGGGCGCTATAATTAAAGGTTTCAAACTTTGAAAAGGCCATAGCTCCTACATCACTGGTCTGATTGGCGAAACTTGGGAGGGATGATCCACCTTGTTACTGATTGGCCCAAAGGATGCCTGCATCATTGGTGGGGGATGACATGTTTCACTTTTTTTGAAAATATGTATTTTACATCTGGACAGTACATTGGCTGATAACCATCTTCTGGCATAAAAATACTGACTGAGTGTATTGCTTTCCATGCAACCTTTGTCTCGTGCCCCAGTGGTGTTCCTACCTGGCTGAGTGTATCCATGGAGGGAGGTGGGGGGAATCCCCGGCCCCGGGGGTTGCGTGGCATTATGGGAGACGTAAGCAGCTGACGACTGTGGCGGCGCTGTCGAGCTCGGCGCCGGGTTCACGTGATTAGCCATGGGACCGCGGGGTGATGTACTAATGGGAGTGGCCGCCCCCATTGGTGGGGGAGAGGTGTCGTACTGCCAGGCAGGAGCCACGGGCTGCTGCTGCTGGAGGTTTGGGTAGTAGCTATTAGAAGACACAGCACGAGGTGGAGGGGTGGCCTGAGCAGGGGGCATCCTAGGACCAGGGCTGGCCGACTGAGGGGGGGTATGGGGTGGTGGACCCCCCATCAGTGGCCTCATCAACAGGGGCTGGCCTGGAGGATCCTGGTAGGAAGTGGCTGGGGGAACGGGTTGGTATGGCCCAGAGTGGTAGAGTCCAGGGCCAGGGGGCATGGGAGCCTTGGCCTGCATTGGGTTGTATGGAGCTTGGTGAGCCATGCTGTAGCCGACCCCTGGTGGCTGCTGCAGCGCTACTGGGTTCTGTGATGGACCTGGAGGACAGAGGAAGAGTAATAAAGGCATGTTAAGAGAATCCAGGTCAAAGGTTAATGATAATTAAAGAGGATGGACTGGAATATCGACACAACGACCAAATTTGAATAGTGACTACACATTTACTTTTACCCAAAACAACACAGCCACTGTTGCCAAAATGTCACCAAAATGCGGACAGACCAAAAAATCTCATCTAAATTTACTTTTTAAATGATTCAATTTGAATCTGAGAAAACGTTTGATTTGAAAAGCAAGTGGCACAGTAAGGGTAGAGATGGCAGTGAGCTAAATGACTCAAATCCCCCAAATGACCAGTGAACTGACACAGCCCAGGATATAATCTCTTTACCTGGATTTAATGCACCATGATCTGCCCTTAGTGACAGTGAGTAAGGGGCTCTGAGCCATGTTAGACCTACCTTGCCTGAACACAGTAGGCAGATACAACAGATACAATAAGAGTGCTTTGCTTTTACCAATCAGACATATTGACAACTTCCCTATGTTGATTAGCCTAAGTAGAAACAACTTTCAATTAAGAATACTGGGATTGAATATCGTGCAGATACCAGGCTAAAATGGGGCATCGGTTTTGCAGGTCTGGTACTTCATATCAACCGATACGTAAAATATAACACTCTAAACTGGAATTGGTGCTAAAAACGCAGCATCAGTCCATCCCTGCTTACAACCTAGGTGATTACATAATGGCAACCGATTCACTACTATCCAATTACCGTTGCACTACATAACAGGAGAGCTAGGATAAGTCAATAGAAGGGATTAGAAAACAACTCTTCTCAATGAGAAAAGATTGACAAAGGCACATAATCCACCTCAAACATTTGTCCTTCCTGAGAGAAGGGAAATCTCAAGAACTAACGCTCCTGGTCAGCCATAGCTCTCGTCTAATCAGACAGAGTCTGGACTGGGATCAGGAAGACCTCACAGCCAATCATAAATCAGCTCATTAAAGGGTAAACCAAAATGGAAGGTAAAGGAAAATAGTTCAAAATCAACGACAAAAAATCTAGAATTGAGTACTCGATCAGCATTACACCAGTCAGAAAGCTATCAGTGGGGGGGGAAAGAAAGTTTAAAGACGAATTCACATTACTCAAATCATTTATAATAAAACTGATGGCAGGGAAGGTTTGGAATGGTAAGCACTCAGTTAATGTATGTGATTTGGTGGAAGCTTATCCAAAACATTTTACAATACCGTGAGCGCACACAGTTTAGCAGTGGCCCCAGAAACCCCAGTGGGAATTTAACCCCAAACCCTTACAGCGTTAGTGACATGCATTCTTGGGTTTCTTTCTGTTCTCTACCGTATTGTTTTCAGATTGATCAGAGCTCAAAGAACACAGTTGGATTAAAAGCCTTTAATGACCCGTCTGATTCAAGTGAGATAAGAAAAAGATTAAGGGAAATGTGATTAACTATTAGAATCGCAGACAGGAGTTATCTACAGCTTCGACAAACAACTCGAGGTGTTGTAAATTCAAGCTGCAGTTGCTTCATCCTCACAGGACAAGAAAATGCCTCTAGAGGCATGAATAAGTTAAAAGCCATTAGAGGCTGCACACAATCACACTTTTGTCAGCAGTGAAGTGAGAGAATTTTGTATCTGTTCCCTTGCGTTCTTGGAAACCCAATAGAAGTGTCAGCAGTCTGAAACTGAGGAAGGTTATTGGCTGAGTCTGAAGAAAGTTCAACATATCTGGATCATTCCCAACGTGCCACATATACAGTGAAACGTAGAATGCAAACATGCCAGGGCTCCTTAGCTTGCTGAAAATCTGTATTTCACAACAATGAGGGAACATAATAATACTGACTATGACAGTGATTACTGACCGACAATGAAACTGACCTCAGCAGGCAAATGTCACAGGACCCAAGCCAAAGCTAGATAGATGTTTAGAAGTGACAGGAAAAGTCCCTTCAGTTTAATGCTGGGTGAACGAGCTAAAGGTCTGATCAAAGCATCACCTAACGTTATGTTTACTGGGTGAATGTGGGGGCCACTTAACACCTGGCGTTAACGTTAACTCGCCTAGCTATCGATGCGTTGGTTTGTCATCTTGACAAGCGAAAATTCTCGTTAGCATATGTTAGCTAGTTGGTAGCAATGTAGCTACCGTTATCTTTCTGGCTGCACTTCTGTCCTGTCCACACCGACTACTGCCTTGGCCGTGCCTTCACGTTACTAGCTATGGTTAGCACTGGCTCAAGATTTAGCTAACATACCAACGACATTACTACGCTAACCAGTTAGCAAACGGACCTGTAGAAAGCTCCATCGGGTCCAACTGTTGCTAATGTGTGTTTGCTTGTTGCTAGCCGAGTTAGCTGGCTCATGTTACCGACGTAGCTCAGCCAGGTACGGATTGATTGCCGCTACTATCACTCACCATTCGCGTACGTCTGTCCTCCTCCTGCCCCATTCTGTGGGTTGAACCCCGTAGTTGACATCTTGAAATAGACACTGTGATCTAATCTTGAGATGCCTGGTTGGCGAACAGCTAACGTTAGCTGCGTCTTTAGCTAGCTGACTGGCTGGCGCGGGTTAATAACGTAACCTGCCGGTGAGATATTCGATTAAACCAGCGACTATATCGCCGTCTGCTAGTTTCTTAAAGGTGAATTAAAGTTAACTGACTCGTTGACTTGTTGACTATCACACGACCATGGCTAGAGCCGATCAACCCGTTCAACCGCCTCCGGGTGTAGGCCTTGTCGAGATAATCGTGTGAGATACTTCTGTTCTTCCACCGGAAGTTGGGATCACCCAGCAGGATCGACGTAAACCTCGTCGGACATGCGCAGTGTGTACACGTGGCATTTCCTCTTGTGCTCTGGAATTTCAGTATACTGGAAACAAGAGGAGTGAGCGGGATCCCCCCCCCCCTTTTAAAGCATTTTCTGTGGCTGAACCAGTCAAATCTACACTAACATATCCATAAATGGGCTTAATGAAAATCTGAATGACGATCAACAGAAGAGCAAATTGAATTTAAGTGACAAGCAAGATAATTCACACGACTTTCCAGGTTGACAGCAAAATGTCAAAAACACCTAGTTGGAAGCAATAATTGATGCACCTCAGCTGGTACGCCGTATATTTGAACCAGTCTATCCCAGTAAAATATTTTAGCGAAAGGTACCAGTAAATATTATTGTGGAATTTCCTAAATGAGACGAGTACCACCGTCTCGATTCATTTTTTGTTCCCCTACCGGAAAGGTGACTGTGAAACATAAACAGGAAGCGGCTGGGCAGAATCTGGGGAGTTGTTGGACAGCCATTGCAGTGTCGTGGCTCAGTAACAAAACACGAAAGCAGAAGAAGACCTGAATTTGTAGGCTTGTCTTTTTGACCAAGGGAACCGATTTTCATGGTTATAAAACCGAACACACTTAGTGAGTTCACGTACACGTAACTAACGGGTAAGTTTCTGGATAAATTATCTCACGAAATTTCGGACAAGAGTGCGCGTGAACGCTTCGGCATCTCTGCTAGCTTATATGCGGATAGCAAGTTATCATGGCTGCTAGCATTGCTAACATTTATTTGGCTAACTCGTTAGCTAACAGGAAGCCTCGGAACTGTGTATAAAACTGGAGCTAGCTCGCTGATATTTTTGTTTTGACACGTAACGTTATATCTGTGAATGAGAGAAAATGTGTTCTCGTTTTCACCATTTCCCACCATTTCCATTAGCTAATGTAGCTAACTCCTCTCCCTACTGGACCCTGTTGCAACGTCGCCTCCTGGAGAACATGACACGTAGCTAGTCGCGTCCAGCTAGCCGACCTGTTAGCCGGCCTCACCCTAACCTTAAGAGATTAAAGACTAAACGTGTGTGTTTTACTATGATCCGACCGTCAGCATTCAAAAAAAGTATTGACAGTTAGATTTTCAGCCAGTGCGGAATATGCGGGCGATCATCAGTGTTATGTAGCTGTTAAAGGTTAGCTAGCTACATTGACTCTGATTATTATAAGAAGACTGGTTTGACAGCCGGATCAAACCGCATCCATTGTTTTTATTTTTTTAACCTACACACCTTTATTTGGTCTCTTTTGGACAGTTTGGTACTTGGCTTGATTATGGATAATGATAATAATAATGAAATGAGTAGAAACTATTTTTTGTTTGGAAAACTGTGCCCCACTAATCACATTATCTCAATTTGTTAAATGTTTCAGATATCATTTGGTAACAAAAACCGTGAGGATACTATTTGCTTTTGAATTCAAAGTTAGAGTGCTTTAGAAGACTAGCAGTGATTGAACTGACTGCTGTATGTTAATGAGGGCAAACTGTCAGAACCAGTACCTTATGTGATGGATGTTTGAATTGACAAACGCACCTCCTGTCCTCCCTGCTGTGGAGTTTTGTTGAAAATCTTTACCTGAGGTAATGGTCCTTAACCTGGCTGACAGATATTTGTCTTCTGGAGGCCTAAGTGGTAGTGAGTTATATCTGAAGGCATTACTTGCATACTTTTACTTTTTGATTCAGCAATCTGCCATTTGTGATGTTCCTGCTGTTCACGGTGAGTTTAATGTATTGGCCGTGCTTGTTGGTCAATTTACACTGTTAATACATCCACTTTAATTCTGTTAGCAACAACCTCAGGTCCTTTGAAACCACTCATTGTTTCCGTCAATTGGTGAACATTTTCATTGCCACAGTCTGGTTAATGCACACTTTTTTGTTCGCTGAACTCTCAAGCTTTGATAGGGTTAGGGTTGTGTGTGAGCTATGTATGAGCCTTTATTTGACTGTGGTTGTGGTAGGTTTTCTGTCAAACTGTTTCACCGGCATCCACGTGGGAGCCTCAGCTTCCAACGCCAGCCCACAGTGTCATAGCAGCCAGCTGGGGTGGGTGGAGGGAGCAAAGGAGACTGGAGCGTAGCTGCTGCTGACGTGTAGTTCAGCTGTATTTGCATGGTCTTGACCTTTGGCTACCATATACTTTAGCCCTGGAGTTGTTTGCATGTTACGCAACTAGGGCTACAGGTCAGCCCCGGCTTGGCTTGTTCTGATGCCACTCTAGCTGTCACAGAGATGGACAAGTGGAGAGAGGTGTGTCTACTATGGCAAGCATATTGATGTTGTGGGGAAAAAAAGCTTTTCTGTATCCAGAAGCCTCTCCTTTGTTCACAGACAGAGGAAGTATTTTTTCCCTCTGCCTTCTTTTTTTTCATGAACAAGAGACACTTATGTCTGAAATGTTTGATCACATGTCTCAGTGAAAAAGAAGCTTGAATGAGAATAGAGGGTTTCCACACAGAAGCACCAAGCTGTTGCATCTAGCCAAACAGCAGGCTGTTGATTTAATGATGTTAGAACAGGCCCTATTTCAATTCCATTTTGTTTTGATCGAAGCACAAACTGGTTAGGTTATCTTGAAAGGCTAAGTCTAGTCATTTTCTCTTGATGTTTTTATGTTTCCTTGTGGAAAGAGAGCAGTCAACCAAATTTCGTTGTACTAAGGTACAATGACAAAGTATCTATTCTATAATAGGCTGCACTTTCAAGGCCGTTGCAGGTAGGCTGTGTCGAACAAAACGCATGTCTTGGCTGTTAAGAATCTGTCAGACGGTGTGTGATCATTGCTCTGAACTGCCTGTCCTGCCGTCCAAAGAGTCCTACTGGAACAAGATAATCATGTGCTCTAGAAAGCCAGTGATTTACTGTCATTGTTCTTATCACCAGTTGCTAAAATATCTCAGATAGGTTGAGGCAGATTGCTTCTCCTTACAACTGTGTACATCACGTTTATGAGGAGCGCTGATTGGGCCTAACTGATTTTCCTGTGTTCTGTAGTCTGATACTTACACTTTTCATTTTGTTCTCTCAGTCTCTTAGGGTTTCCAGGAACATTAAGCGGTAGGCCATAGGCAAGTAACAATATATTATCTAACGAGGGATATGTAGTCATTATTTAGGCCAACGTTGTGTAGCTGAAAAAAGTATTGTGATATCAGTCATCGTCGGATCTGATCAGATCTGGATATCTATAAAGTGAATAACAATTACAAGTGGCTGTTGAAATCCCACCATTAAGACCATATCCTCATCAATTGAATGCTTCATGTTAAGGAAGAAAAAAAGTAGCCTTACCTAAACGTGTTTTATAATAGGCTAATTTGTCTTCATGTTTTACTTAATACCCAAGATTTTGAACACCACTATTATATGTCACATCATGTCACAAGATAAGTTTATCCTTGCAGCCAAAATAAAATGTCTCGGCTGATGTTCATTTTAATCATTGTTTTGTTTAAGTGTTTGTCCCTGTGTCTGGTCTTCCGTATGCATTCATGTCTTCTTACCTCTGTTTTTTATTTATTTATTGTTTTTCAGGATTCAACAGCTCCGGATATGTCATTCATATTTGATTGGATTTATAGTGGTTTCAGTAGCGTTCTGCAGTTTCTAGGTGAGTACTGGTGACCAGACACGCTAACACACAACAAACATAATTTCACTGTTTAGAGTTGTAAATAGGTGATTGCATACAAGGCTGACTGCTCAGTTATTTAAGTGGAAATGTAGACCCTATGTTTAACCTAAATGGTGGAACTGTACAAAGTGTGTCCCCACAAAGCTTTTGCTAAAGTAATTATGTAACACTGCGAGCACAGTTGTAATTCTAGAGGCCTTAATGTGAGTATATCCTGATTAATGTCTTCAGTGATCACAAGAGAAACCTTAATTGTTACAACTGCTGGTGTCTCCTACATCTCGGTCCCCGGGTGTTAGGTGAAAAAGTGGGCCGATAGCATTGTGCACAATAGTGGGCTTTGTTCCTAGAAATCCATGTTGTCCCCCTCGTGGTTGAAGGTGGTAAGAAGCAGAGTTTCTACAGGTGTTGGTTTACTTTGTGCCTCACCGCCAAGCTAATCTGAAACACAAACACCCAGATAGTCAGGCAGGCACCACTACTTAAACGCAGATTCACACTACTAGATTTAATGGAAAAAACAATTTAGGCAAAGTGGCCTCTTCAACTAAAACCCATGTCAAGATGAGGGTATTCGTTTATTTCAGCAGTACTTGAAACACATGCTAATCAAAGATGTCTCAGAGTCATTGACCCGTTTCCAGTGTGGTCCATGTAGTAACCGATAAAAGAAGCACCGTTGTGCAATCAACAGTGGTCACCGTTCCTTTAAATGCTTCTGTATAATTTTAAATGGTTCTTCATAGCTCATTGGTTAGAGCACTAATGCTGCCAAGCATATGGGTTCGATTCCCACTGGGGCCAGTCATGCTACAGATGTGTGCACTCATGTTACTGTGAAGTGCCTTGGCTAAAAGCATCCACCAAATGGCATATGTCATGTGAATACGATGGGCACCCAAAGGAAATTCCTCTTGAGAAACGAGACATCATATGATTTATCACTCCAGTCTTCTAAATTTGTCTGTGACGGACTTATCGGGTTGAAATCTGGTGAAAAATGTTGTATTGTGTACCAGCCGTTCTTCTTCCCAGAGTCCCCTGCTCTAGTTTCTGTGTCAGAGCTGCTGTAGTGAAGTGGTTTCTCCTGCTCACCCTGTCAGGCAGGTAGTGTAGTGCTGTTGTTGTACTCCAGTGAGTAATGATGAAGTCTGTGAGAGCTGACTCAGTCAGAAATGACATAAAACCTACTGGTATCACCACACTGACTCAGAGAATGGAGAATACATTACGTTGCCCCGTCGTGACCCCATATAGGTACAGGATAGGAAAAAGTCAAGGAAGAAGTTGGCTTAGTGTTAACTGTTTCCTCTGTACACCCCTCCGAGAGAAAATGTGAAATGAAAATGACATCAAAATCTAGTCAAATGTCCCTTTAAAGCAAAAAGTGCTGGCCTAATGTTTAAAATTAATGGTTTTATTGTGATTAACATTTTTACCACTGTAACTCGTACTAGACCATACAAGATGAACAGACATGAAATCAAAAGTAAAACATACTTCCAAGCACCCCTCCTACATAAAACACGATAAAGAATGCAAGAGCGTAGGTTGATTTTGGGAAGGGCGGCTAATCGTTTTTTAATTTTCTTAAGTGTTCACACGGTGTATTTATAGTAATTGGCTGTGTCACTAGGTGGTGCACACCAGCTGTGTTGTTTTTCATCTTGTATAAAAGGATCTATTTATATATTTGTGAAGATCCTGTGCACGCCCGAGAACAAGTCTGAGCTTGATAACTCTAATTGTCAAGTGTCACCTTTTTTTACTGAGTAGATTGATTGAATATGGGTTGAAAGCCACAATTCATATGCCCGGACAGCCTTGAATCTTATTCATTTCCATATCAGACTGAACATCCGTTTCCACTTGCGGTGACATTTTCTTGTTTGTGAAGGTTCCAAAGACTGAGCGTTGATTTATTATAAGACCCATCTGAAAAAGATGGATAGTTTAGTTTAGTCGTTTATTTGCCAGGGACAATGCAAGTAAACATTGTTACAGGTTATAAACATGAAACGGATGCATTGCATACAGGGGTTTCTAGCCAAGGCTAATTTGCGACCCCTGTCCCTGGTTAGGCTTTTCAATTTTAAAAGATGATTATTAATACAGACTTCATCAATACAAAAACATGGGAATTACATTTAAAAAAAGAAACACAGTAGTATTTAAATGTACAATGATTTACAGTAATTTAGAGTAAATATTCAATAGTAGATATGTATGTGTGTGTGCGCGCGTGTGTGTGCATATGTATATATGCATGTACATGTGCGAGTCTTCATGATTGATGATTGCATATCTCACTCTGTTTAGTATTTTCCAAGCTCGCATTCTGACGTGCTTCTGGCTTCGTTTCAGGACTGTACAAGAAATCCGGCAAGTTAGTATTTCTTGGCCTGGACAATGCTGGCAAGACGACGCTACTGCACATGCTCAAAGATGACAGATTGGGACAGCATGTGCCAACTTTACATCCGAGTGAGTCGGTGCTACACTTATACACACACACACACAAGCACACTCACTCAATTATTTGTTGAAAGCCATCCATGCATGCAGGCAGATTTGGACAGTTTATTTCTACAATACAATACAATTTATTGGCCATTTACATGGAAATTTGTTTTGTAAGGTCAGCACTACATTCAGTCCATACACATTACATTACACAACAAAACAGAACACCTGTAGCTGTGAAATCCCCATCCCCCCCCACAAGCAGTGATCTATACAAAAACAATCCTTCCCACTGCCCTACTAGTTGAATAATCTGATGGCAGAGGGGATGAAGCCTGCCCGAGTTCTGTTCTTACTGAACCGCGGGACTTTATATGTCCTCCCAGAGGGGAGGAGCTCCAAGAATGGGGCCAGGTTGTGTGTGGGGTGTCTGGCTATTTTCATGGTCTTGTCTATTGCCCGGCTGTCATAGAGGCCCTGAAGACCTCTGCATGGCTGACCACAGAGCTTGTCACAGTCCTTCTGAGGATGTTTTTGTTTTTCTGTGAAAGTCCATTGTACCAGGCCAGGAAAGAGAATGTAAGGATGCTTTCGATGTGGCAGGTGTAGAAGGTGGTGAGTATTTTGGGGTTGATGTGTAGTTGCCTCAGCTTGCGCAAAGAGGTACATATTCTCTGTTGAAATTTTTTATGAATGAGTAGAGGGTTGTCATTGAAGGTGAGAGAGTTATCCATGGTAGTCCAGAACCAACATGGAGACAAACAAACACGGTTCGCCAGCAGAGCAGCGCCCCCTCACAACCCTTGCTAGCTTGTTAGCTGTTCTAGACACATTTGCCATGGTTTGATAAGCACTCTCAAGCAAACTACTGTTGAATTGGTATGGAAAGGCCATTTTAGATGGCTGATGCAGTGGTAACCTATAATGGGATTATTATTATGTATTCACTCCAATAACTCAGACCTAGATTGGTAATTCCCCCCCCCCCCTAATTTGGCACATATAGTCGTGGTGACTGAACCTGGATGCAAAGAATGGTACTGATTGTCACATAGGGGGCACTATAACAAGCCCTCAAAGTCTAAGGCTCAGTCCCGCCGCGCCGTTAGTTGCAGAGATCTGAAACTTGGTACGCATATGTATCTGGACATGCTGAATATTTTTGTCCCCAGGACCCATAATGACCACCATATGTTTTTGGCCACCATTTTGGATTTTTTGAAAAACCTTTTAAAATCTTCTTCTCGTGTACCGGAGGTCAGAATGACAGAGAATTTGGCAAGTAAATGAATTGGGTGTGCCTTTACTTAGTTTGCGAAAAGCTAAGGGACCGGTCAGATACATCATCTTAAAGATACCTACACACCTTCATATGTTGAGATTTGAAGAAAATAACAAAGACTCCAGTACCCACAATGCCTTGCAGGGCAATTGGGGCACTCTGTGCATTCTTTGTCACGCTGTGGTAACACTAATAACCCTGCTGATCACACGTGACTGAATATAGTAAACTCTTGTACACCGTTGACTTGTGAGCTGCTTGACTTTTCAGATGAGTTTGGAGCTTTAACCGTCACCCTGTTTTCTCCTCCAGCCTCGGAAGAGCTGACGATTGCTGGCATGACCTTCACCACCTTCGACCTTGGAGGCCATGCACAAGGTGTGTGTGTGTGTGTGACACAAGGAGAGGGTTAGTTTGTTTTGTTGTTGCATGTGTCACAGCAGCACAATGCAAAACTATCTTACTGTTGTTTTGTTTCTGCGTGTGTGTTTGTTTCGTTCACCCAGCCCGCAGAGTGTGGAAAAACTACCTCCCC
>OMLI01098275.1:0-13176 GCA_900302605.1 Rondeletia loricata
AGAAAGAGAAACAGGACAAGTGAGTGTGTGTGTGTGGGTGTGTGTGTGTGTGTGTGTGTGTGTGTGTGTGTGTGTGTGTGTGTGTGTGTGTGTGTGTGTGTGTGTGAGAGAGAGAGAGGGGTGAAGGAGGGAGGGACGGAGAGAGAGAGAGAGAGGATAAATGTATAATGACTGGTTGTGTTCATCAAAGTGTGTGTTCCCTGTCTGTGTTCATCTCCTGATCTGTTTCCTCTATTCTAAAAGGGCCACTTTGTTTCCTTTACTTGGCTTGGCAAGTGTGTTGAGTTGGATTTATTTGAGCTGCAGTCTCTTGTCGCTGACTGGTCACCATTTTCTCTGCTCCGCAGGATGCCGTGGAGCAAAATGATCAGAGGAAAAAGCAGGAGCAAGCAATGAGAGAGAAGTTACTGGCTCAGGAGGCTAAACAGCATGACCCCAAGGTACAGTCCAAGCATCTGCAACTGAGTTGAATGAAGCATAACTTGTTACATATCAGATGTTTACTCAGTGCTATATAAGGGGTTGTGGTGTGTCAGAAAGTGCAATGGATAGCAGAAATGTCCCCTCTTCTGGTTCAGGTCCAGGCCCATAAGAAGAGGCAGCAGCAGCAGGAGCTGATTGCAGAGCTGCGCAAGCGTCAAGCCAAAGACCACCGGCCTGTGTATGAGGGCAAGGATGGCACTATTGAGGACATCATCACAGGTGGGCCAGACAGCACCCTAAGCAGCCCCCGCGTGGGTGCCAGCAGTCCCGGCCGCCCCAGGCCTAAGATGACTGTGGTCATTCACTGCTCAGCTCCCTTAAAGTGCACCTTGTGCTACGTGGTCCAGACACCACCACATGTGGAGCACAGCACATAGCAGCACACACAGCATCAGTCAGCAGTCAGCAGTCACTCCATGGCCCGCTGTCTAATTACCAATTCCTTAGTATGAAATGTGCAACTAAAGCTGTTGAGCCTCAATTCTAAATATAAATATGTAGATAGTTATTGTATATTGCCAAGCAGTTGGATCTCAAGTATGTCATGAAATACAATATACAGGATCTACTGAGTCCTTGTTCCGTGGGAGAAAGAGCAGTATCTCCAGCCTCAGGACAGCGCCTAGACTAATTTATGTTTGTCTCTGTCATTAATCAACGCTTTAAATGGAAATAATGTAAACGTTGTATTCATGTCTTTTTTAATCATGTTGATAATGCTTCTCTGCCACCACTATCAGAGCTGTAACAGTTAATGACATGATCACCTGTGATACCATTCCATGCCTCCCTATCCTGTATGACGGAAACCCTTAGCGCTGAGGGCTTTACACGGGTCTCTTCCATAGAGCCATGCTACATAGGAACACAGCTCCAGTTTCCTCAGGTTCATTACAGTCCCTGGATGAATTACGAAGGCGGTATAGCGTGAGCCTTCCCCCAGACAGGCAGTGTCTTAGGTGTGACATGTTTTCTCTCCCTCCCCCTCCTCCCCCAGTGCTGAAGAGCGTGCCCTTCACAGCCCGCACTGCTAAACGCGGCTCACGGTTCTTCTGTGAAGCCAACCTCTGCGACGACGCCAACTGCTAGCCCTTCCCCCCTAATGCCAAGGTTGTCCAGGTGTCTCTTGTACGCCTCCTGACCCACTGTGCATGCAGCATGATCCCTGTCACCCACCCCCACAACTACTGTGAACTAACCTAGGCCGTCATCGGTTGCCATGTTTGTGTTCTATCTCAAAAGACTCCTATCCAGCGTCTCAGTGTCTGGGGATAGGAGTCAGCCAAACCTCTTTGACTGGCACAAATCTTCATGGAAAATACATTTTGTAGAAAGTGTGATCACATATTTTGTGTGTGAAAAATATGGTAACACACTTCACAGTACAATCAAACATGACTGTGTACTCAGATTATCAAGCGTGAGCATCATGCATGGCAGATGTAAAAAGCTGCGCATTCACGTGGCACTTTTCTTTGCAGTCATTCTTTTCATGAAGCTGAATTGAACAATTCTAGCGTAAAGAGGTTTGGCTGCTCTATTGGTTTGATCAACAGTGCCTGTTCCATGAGACTAACTTGTTTGGTGTTGGTTTCCGGCTAACATGTTACTCTTCTTTCCTCAACCGCCACGGTTTATTCCACCCCCTCCAGCTGAACAGAAGATTAATGACAGTATATGCCACTCCTAAGAGAGGGTAAGGAAGGTAGCCTGGCTGAAACCCGGCCCGCTTGGCCCTCCGGCTCCTCTGTGCTGCTACAGTGATGTCAGCTGCTTCAGCTAGTGCTTTGGATGCAAAAAAAAAAAAAAAAAGCTTTAAAGCACTGCGATTTGCTTTACTACACAACAGGCAGAAAGCTAGATTATTGAATGCTGCCACTACAGCATTGAATAAGTCAGTTGCAGCATGTTTTACAGTTTTAATTCAACATTTCTTGCCCCATCTTTAAAACAGCCATCAGAAATTGAATTCAGTTATTTGATTTCCCACCAACTCTTCACCTCAGGGAAGAAGCCTTTGTGGTATTACAGTACAGAATCATTGGTTTGTAATGCATAATTGTCACCATCATCATCATCATCTTCACACCCCTCCTATGTGTTGCATGTTGTCCGGTGTTCATTTACCTCTCACCTGTCAACAGTGTCCGCCATGTTTTGTCTTTGCTAACTGTCAATCGCGGTGTGCTGAATAGCTATTTGGTCAACAAGCTCTAGGTCCCACCCAGAAAAATAAACAAGGCATAGGTCAAATATACATAAATACAGTCTGTGTCCATAATTACAGACTGTTGAGAGCTCTTTTCTTACCACAGTGGCACAGGCCGTTTGGTTGTTATACACTGTTGCCACGCAAACTAAAGAACTTGTTGACCATTATACTGTAACTGTAATAATGTTAGCTATTATTTAAATTTCTACATTACTGGTGTAAGAGGGTTGCCATAACTACATTCCCAGAGCCTTGGACTATACTGTCAGTTGGAAATGCAAGGTTATGGGAATGTGTCATTCTGTTTAGTCTGTACTGTTTATGCCCTCATTTGACAATTTTACATTTCTAATACAGTTAACAAAGTTTAATATGAATAAATTATTGTGGACATTTTTATAATTTTACGACTCAAGTATACTCGTAACTTTACTAGGCCTATACTTTTATGGCTCAAGTATACTCCTAGCAGTACAAATGACCAGAAAGATACTAGAGCCTTCATTTGGCCCAAACCTGAGCATGATGCAGCGAGTTTGAGTTTGCAGTTTGCCCTCATAGTCATCTAACATGTGTGTTCCCCTGTCTCTCACCCCTCTCTCCACTGCCTACTCACAGATCTCCGAAACCAGCCTTTCCTGCGAGCCGACGCGCTGATCCGGAGCGGTTGGAAGAGACCCTAAACCACTTATTCGTCACTTATACCCCCTTCCCCATTGTAACCCTCTTCCCCTGTGTCCTGATGGTCCCACTCAACCCTGAGGCTGCAGATCACAAAGACTGAAAGGGGACAGGACAGAGCCAGTGGCCCTTGTTTTAGCTGGGTAATTTATTTATTTATGGAGATCCTTTACAGCCAGTGAGCAGCCATCATTACAGAAGCACAGTGGGCTGCTCCCTCTCTCACTGCAAGCATAGACTTTCCTGGTCTGTTGGAACCAGACCAGTCGGAGAATGACTCCACGCAGCTGAGGTGAGGTGAGGACTGGTGGACCACAAGCAGGAAGAACGGTGCTTTGACTAACAAGTGCCTGCCAACATGTGGATCTTATTCGCAAGACCGTTCATTTCCTCAGATTGTGCAGTCGTAGCAGGACTTAGTTGGGGAGGCAGCCGAGAGCAGATGCCAACTCCGCTGCTGGGATGTCTGCCTTGAAGACGTGGTTTGCACTCACAGAACCTTCCTCCAAATAACATAGGAGACTCAGTAGGCTATAATGAGACATTTGGGGACTTAACATTGACAATTGCTTTTTTTTTAGAAGTAGTTTCAATCATGTATATTATCTGGGAAGAAAGACCCTTGATTCTACGGGTCCTCTGGACAAGCTAGCCAAACCAAACTCTGTCTTTCATATTTTGCTTAAGAAGTGCCTTTTGTGTAAACAGTATTATTTCCTGTGACTCAGCCATAATTTGTATCTTTTACGTCTTTCTTTTGTCAAAGATTGTATTTTTATTTCCGTGTACTATAACATTATCCTTAAAATACTGTAAAAAAGTTATGCAAAGGTTGAAATTGATTTTCCAGCTTTAAAGGCCATACAGCAGGTAGAAGGGAAGGGGGATGGAACAAGGATTTCCTTTTCATTTACCTCCCTAGTACCTCAATGTCCTGAAGCGCAATCAAAACAATGACGTAATGACATAATGACCTGAGAGTCGTTACGTCTTCGTGCCTTGTTCCAGTAGTTGTTGAAAACTGCATTGTGTCTGAAAGTTATATGCCTCGACAACACTTCCTGTCACACTTTCGGTGACACTTGGGAAGTGACAAATGTATGAAGATGATTCCATATGGACTGCTGTTTTAGGGTCAGAGGACGTTGGGTTAACCTGCTCTAGATGTGGTGACGGATGAAGGAGATTTCCATTCCGATGAGTTCTTATGTTTTAAGCTTTCTTTGCTTCTTGCTTATAGAGATGATCCATTTCCTCTTAATAGCCATTGAGTGAGCAAAATGATTGTGCACTCTGAGACTTACAATCCGTGTTCCAATATGGCATTTCCATTAAAGGGACCGACCATATTTACACTACTTAATTTGCCCTAACATTGTATGAGACACTATTCTTTTAGTGGACATTTCTATATGAATGTACATTCAAATCGACGAATTGAAGAAATTTACTTTTTAGAGAAAAGCATAAAATGGTGATCCATGATATTGTCTATTGTTTGAAGGATGACTACATTTCCTCTTTAATAAACAAAATGAACTATGTGACTACACGCCCAAAGACTGTCATTACAGCACAGTAGTATGAAAGCAGTCGCTGGTTGTAACGTTTTCATGAAGCAAAGGTAGGACAAACAATTTCTACATGTTCACATTTTATTTCTGAATTTTAATGAGATACTTGATGTTACTCTCTTGATGTACTCTGATGTACTACAGCAAAGAATAATGAATCATTGTCATTCCTCTCCGTCTCTCCAAATGAAGGTCAGAGCCACCATGCATTTCTACTATAAAAATCAATTTAATTTCTTATATCAAAAAGAAATAAAATCATAACAAAACAAACAGAACCACAAACACCCATGTGGGTTTTGCCACCAGATAATTTCTCCGACTCAGAAATGATTGTTCTAATTTACATGGGTCAGATGAAAATGTAACAAAGCAGGATTTTAAAAAACGAATTTGATGAATACTGTTAACGAGTGAGGGGCAAAGCCAGAGTGTTTCCTCTAGGGTGAGAGTGTATGTGAGTACCATGCGGTGTGATATGGCAGGTATGGCTGATAACCTCGGTTAAAAGCAGCATGGCGAGCAGTGCGTGACACAGAGACCAAGACTTGAAGACTAAAACCAGGCTGACAGAAAGACAGATGGCTAGCGTTAGCAGCAAGGCAAAGGAATTGACAAAGGAATGCTTATCAGGAGGCCGATCACTCCCCCTCCAAGGAATGCACTTAACAATGAGCATTAACCCAAATTACATGAGCATGTAATTACATACAATTAAAAACAAACAAAAACTCACAAAGTTCAATTTCGCACAGAAGTGCGTACCATCAAACTGGCCCCGGCCTTTTCCTGAAAATACATGTACAATCAAAGACGAGAGACAAAAGCTAGATGCGACCATTCTCAGCTCATTATTCGTCGTAGATGGTTTCAGCGATGACCAGAAATTCACAGAGCCATACTTTGTGTCAATCTCAAAAGAGCTCTCTATTACAGCTTCAGAGCAAATCCCGCTCCGTCCAGCGTGTCCTGCGGTAAACCAAGGCCACAGACATCCATCCCAGACTGCTCATCCTGGAATGTGGGCTTTATTACAATCGTCTTCATCCGACACACTCACACACTGCCATTGACTCATTCATTGCTGACACGAAGCATGTCAATTATACATTGACAAACAAAAAAAAGTTAAAAAGTACAGACTGCTATTTGTTACTGATGTTTGTATTCCTGGGTATATTTTCAAGACACTTTGTTAATAGGTTTATATATATGCAAATATATATATAACTTTAGTCTGTGCAAGGAGGAAAAAGACAATCACTTGCATGTAGGTCTTTGCGACAACAGAGCGGCCATTGTCTACGATGCGGAGTCCTCCATGTGTACATGTGCAGTTCAACAACTTCTCCTCCGGCCTCCCGGCCTCGGCCTCCCTACAGACCTCCAGCAGCAAACGTACATATACACATAATGTGACACACCGAACCGAACCAGCATCCAGGAAGCATTCGTAAGTGAGCACTGACACACTTGCCGCCTTCTCCTCTCCAACATCTTTCACGAACAACAAAGACTTGGCAACGTTTTCTGGTAGGGAACAATGTTCTTTTTTCCCTATACAATTCATACAAAAATAAAAAATTAAAATTGTTCCACTGCCATTTGTATCTCTCTATCTTTTACATTTGCACAGAGGTAGTGGCTATATGGGTGAGAGGGGAGGGAGAGTCGTGAGGAGGAGGTGAGCAAAATTAAAATGAAGAACTGAATAAATGTCTATAAAATGGTTCCTTTTTGTCACCAGAGGATTTCTTTTCTTGTCAAAGAACAAAATATAATACTGCAATCACATAAAAAAGTAGTCCTTCATTTTATACATTTTATACAGTGTTCTCGCTTTTTTTGTGTGTTGCTTTTCTTTTCAATTGGTAAAGGCATAAGATGAGAGCTTGTTGGCTCAGCACTGGGTCGGGCTGGGCAGGGCTAAGTTGGCAGAGTTCAATCCATGCCGAGCTCTATGCCAGCGGGTCACTCATGTCCTCGTCGCCCTGGGAGAGCAGCTCCTTCTTTTCATCTGTGCTGGCCAAAGAGTTGCGGCTGTTGTGGGCGCCCATGTACAGGGTGGCATACACAGGGTTGGTGAAGTTGGTAGGCTGCAGAGCAAAGGAAATTATATGGTGACTCAAAGGGCAAATGAAGGGCAGAGGTTCTCTGAAATGGAAAATGGCATTTTACTGTATTCTGCACCTTGTCGTATAAACAAGAGTGCTTTTGGGTGCGTTACCTTGTCTGGGTCCAAAGCAAAGTCTGAATCCAGGAGCTCTCCGGCGTCATCGTCAGGCTCTCCTTCATAGATCTTATAGGCAGGGTTCCCGATCTCCACATTCATGGCTCCATTGGTCATCCTGTGGTGCTGGAAGCCCTTGGCACTGCAAACAGACAAAGACAAGTAAACTGAGTTACAGCATAGGTTATGGATTTGCTTTAGAAGACACGGGTGCAAAAAAGAGCATAAACTATTATTTGAAGAAACCTTGAATCAAACACATTCACAGGGGACAGAGATGTGTCATAACCCAGCATAAACCAGACAATCACTCACCACCAGCTACATACAGTCCACTCCACACAATCAAGACAACACATAAAGGTTGTCAAATGAGCTTTTTGTCAAAAGGCCATTTGATCACACCTAGCGAAGATACTGCAGCATGTCTATTATGCAGAATGCTGGATTTTCACATTGCAAATATTTGGCTGTTTGCAAGCACATAAACAAATATTCATAGATGCACAGTTATACAGTTTACTACTACTATGTAAGCACATGGCGTAAGCATCAAGTAGGCCTAGCTAGCACACATGTAAACAGGGGAAAGTATGGCGAGGGAAAGGGGACAAAACAGTTCAACTCATTTTGCATCACCAGCAATGCTATTCCAGATAGAGTCAATAGATCCCTGCATTGCTGGGTGGGAAACCCCGAAGGACGCAAACAGGAGAGGGCAGGCAAGGACAAACTGACCAGCAGCATGGACAAATGGACTGACAGACAGCGTGGCCAATCTGACTGGATATTAGGGAAGGGAGGGGACGGGACATGGGGGTCATAGGGGCAACAGGTGAATTATGTAACCCTATGAAGTTACCGCAAGCGTTGAGAACGAGATTTGCCCGGCCATAGAGACCTGGGAGACAGGAAATGAAAGGTAAGAGAGAAGCTAGACAGTATAGGTGTGAGGAACAGAGGAAAAATGGTGAAGAGTTCGACGAATGACTCTGGCTGTAGGCCTCTGAAATCACTACTCACCCACGCATTCTCCGCTTGTACCACAAGATGGCGCCAACCACCAGCAGTGCCAGTAACAGCAGCAGGAGCACTGGGACGACTACAGAGGCAGTGCCTGCGAGTAAATAACATGAACAAACAAATAAGACCAAAGTGCACGTTTTGCTAACAACAAGGGATCTAGGTTAGGAACTGAGAGTGACGTACTTCCACCAGAACCAGGAGAATCCACAGGAGCAGCAGTGACACCACATCTGTATCCCCTCCATCCCACAGGACACCTGGACATATGGTAAGTCACAGTTAGGGTTACAAAGTGTGTGTGTGTGTGTGAGAGAGAGAGAGAGAGAGAGAACAGGTGAATGTGTGTGTGCTTAGTAAGTCTAAGGTCATATCTTACTTGCACTGAGGCAGCAGTGTGCGAGTGTCAACAGAACATTGTCCATTGGTGCAGAAGTCCAAACAGGAGTAGCAGCTGGGCTGGGTCTGACCATTGGGACAGCTACACACACACACACACACAGTGAAAAGATTAAATTACGTTCTCTAATAATATCCCCACGGTGTCTGTGTATTGTGTGTATTGTATGAATGCATGCAGGTTTCACACCTGGCTAAAATGGCACTTACGTTTCATTTGTTTGAACCTATTTAGGTGCTAGATGGGTGTGGGAGAGTTTAGACAATTACCTCATATTTGAGAGTGAATTTAGACTTACCTGACACTATCTGAATTGCCCTGATGTCATACACCCTGCCCATTTAGTACTCAGCAGGTTCAAATAAACGCTAAGAAATATTTGCAATAGGGTCCATTTTCCACGGCATATTTACCTGCATGAAACCTCTCCCGAGGGTGACGTCAAACACTTTCCCGTTCCACAGTACTGACATTTGTCCAGCTCACACTGCTGTCCATGGTACTGATTAGGGCACTGACACAGTTTGGTACCATTGGAGGTCTGTAAGCAGGTTCCACCGTTCTGACAGAAGTCTTCACATTTACCTGGGGACAGGAAGGACGGAGTGTTAAGAGCGGCAAAGAACAGTGATAGTTTCATACAACTACCACCCGCTAGATTATCCTGTAGGTTGTATTAGTAATGGGGTCATTTTTCTCAAAATGATTGTAGATGATTTTGAAAAAGTGAATTCAGGAATTCCCATTTGTGAGAATGTCTGTATTAGGTCATTAGCCGAGTATGTTGCCTGTCAAAACACTGCTGAGTGTGTCTGAACCGTTGATACAAGGACTGACAGTATGTGACTGTTTTACGTGAGCTATTTAGAGTCTATAAAAAGGTTTATTTACATTTTGTAACGTGAACATCAAGTAAAACAGGCCTGTATTATGAGGTACGACAGGCTATGAATTTTGCATAAACCTTATTTTCCCATCTAAAAGTCAAACTCTTAAAGAGAATATACCTCAAATTTAGGTGGTCAAATAAATTCCGGATTGCATCTTTAAGTCGCGCTGTACCATTGCGACAACTGACATTGACAGAGCCACTTACTGTACTGGCACTGGTCTCCCTGGTAGTCTGGCGGGCAGCTACAGGTTGGCTGGTTGCCCACGCTGACCGAGCAGTTGCCTCCGTTCAGGCAGTAGTCCTGGCAAGTCTGGCGGTTACAGTTGGGCCCTGTGAAACCCTGCAGGCATCGACAGGTTGGAGTACCTAGAAGACAGATCAGGTTGGACTGGGGAGTTAAAGAAATCTCAGGTAAACATGAAAGTGAAAGTAAGAAGCACAAATCTTTGAGTACAACTACACTTGCTTACATAAAGATTACAGCTACGCATCTGAAGATAATAACTCAGGTCTCTAGAACTGATCCCTTACAGCCAATGCTCGATATGTAGCTGGTACAAAGGGTGTGTTAATTTATATTGGATTTATAGATAATAGAATAGATTAAGTGCTAGCATAGACTCAGTGTTGCAAACATGGGGAAGTCGCCTGCTTCATGCACTAGTTTCTGAGCTCTCTGCTGCAGCCTTTTGGCCCATGATGCTAATGAATGCTCCAGAGAGCCTTCCCAGACATCAAATTATAAAACATCAACAGTATAAAACACGTTCGTTCAGCTGGGATCAGCTCACAATGTTGCAACATTATGAGCCGGGTGTTCACAACACATTGAGTCCATGTAAAATCAATGGCTCATTATTACGTGTCTGTTACCTGTACGGGAGGCAGTGCAGGTGCCTCCGTTCTTGCAGAAGTCCCTACAGTGGTTGATCTCACACTTCTCTCCGCTGTAGCTGGGCTGGCAGCGACACTTGGCCAGCTGACGGGAGTTGAGGAAGCAGCTCCCGCCATTCTGACACTGAAGAGTACAGGGGCCTGAGGGGGGAGCTGGGGATAAGAGGGGGGGTTACCATGCTGAAATTGAACAAACGACGAACATTTGTATTCAGGGTTCAAAATTAACACCGGCAAGCGCCAAATGCCAGTCAAATGTGTCTTTGGTAGATAAATCAATAAGGGTCCACCGCCACACTGACCGGAAACTTTTTAAGACGATAACATTTGAATGCCTTAGTTAAATACAGTCTAGCTTTTGCCTGTTCTCAAACTTTGTCCCTGTTGGTCACCGTACACTCTCTCAAAGCAAATCAAAGCAAAATAATGTCTCTCTATGAAACAGGTTCCAGATTGGCTGCTTGTTAGGCTGGCTGTACACAAGGTAGCATCTAAACTTCTGCAAACTTTGACATATTTCTATGAAAAATATATATTCATCATTTTGGCTGGTAAAAATTTTTCTTGGCAGGTAATTGTTTTTTAGTTGATCAGCCCTTGGCAGGCGAGCCAAAAAGTAAAATGTATATCAGGTCTGGTTCAAATAGTATTAACAAATACTTTTAAAGGTTTATTGAAGCCAACTCATCGGTGGGGTTTGACACTCAGTATTTGAAAGTCAGTTTAGTATGTTTCTGTGATTGGCAATTTACCTGACATTATCTGAATGGTCCTGATATGGCAAAAACACACCCATTTGGTACTCTGGTAGTATTTGCAATTACAATTTAAGCAAAGTCTGTATGTGCAAGTACAAAGGCACATAAATGCACAGGAACACGTATGAGCCATCTGCAATGTAATGTGTGCAATTTTGTGAGTGTGTGTGTGAGTGTGTGTGTGTACTTACAGAATGGTGATTGCGTGGGAACGGGTCTCTCCACACAGGTTCCGTTGTCTGCCACGTAGTTGTTGGGGCAGGTACACACCGGTCCACTGGGGCTGAGCAGACACAGCCACTCACACTTCTTCCTGTCACATGGGTTGGTCACTGGCACAGAGAGAGACAAGACATCCAATCAGAAAAAATACATGGTATATGTAAAAAACCTGCAAAAAAAACTGGCAGCATCTTAAAACACCAGATTTTTCTCTGCATATGATGTGCGTATGTTTCTTTACATCAGAATCTATGCATCTCTTGTGGCCGCAAAACTATGGCAACAGCAGAAATGTGTCTAAGAACAGGGAATAGTTATTTGATATTTGACACCCACTCTCCGGCTGCTTGTAGCGATGGTAGAGCACTATGTCTGTAGCGTGGTTGATGCCTGTAGTGAGATTCTCCATGGGGCCCTTGCCAAACTTGTTGACCCGGAAGACAAAGTTATTGATATACGTGACCCCATATATGTAGTCCTCAAAGATATCTATGCTGAACGGATGGAGAAGGTCTGAAAGAGAAAATGAAAGATAATAAACACAGGGAAAGTGTTAACGTCCCAGTTCCAACTCAGGTTTTCGAACATTTCCGTTTCACATTGATGTTTCTTTGTTCTTCGATACAGATCCAAGAGACAAGATAACTCAACTGTTTTTGATGCCGGAGACAGCGATGACAGGATCAGAGCCGTCCAGACGAACGCTACCGATGACCGAGAGTTTAGCATCTGCCCAGTACAGACGCTCGTTGAAGTAGTCCACTGCCAAACCTGTACAGACAGAATGGAAGAGGCTTGCGGATACAGATATGGCTGCAGTGCTACACAACCTACACGATAACACACTACACTGCAATAGCTGGTGGTAGCCTAGAGGTTAGATAAGCAAGCTTGTGACAAGAAGCTCCCAGGTGTGAATGTGTGTAACTGTGTGAATGTGAAGCAGGGCGTTGCTGGAAAAGAGCATGCATGCTCAGCTGACTTTCCCTGGATAAATACGTTTTCTTTTTAAATGCCTACAATGCTAATGCCATACTGACCTGTGGGCCACTGGATGTTCTCATGGACCAGAGTCTGTCTCAGAGTGCCATCCATGGAAGCAGTCTCAATTTTAGGGTGGTTCCCCCAGTCTGCCCAGTACATGGTACTGAAGGGAAACACATATCAGTGGGACGCACACTCGCAAAGCACATGACAACATAAGTAGCCATCATAGCAGTCAAACATTTCATATTATTGTTGCAGCTGCACACGCACACACTCGCACACGCACACACCACTGATTTCTCTCTCTTACCCTCTTTGTGGATCCACTACGATGGCATAAGGCTCGTCTATCATGCCAGAGATAAGGGTCTTGCAGTTCTGGCCCGACATCTGAGCCACTTCGATTACATCTCGACCAGAGTCGGTCCAGTACAGGTTACCAGCCACCCAGTCCACTGCTATACCACGAGGCATCTTCAGCTCTTGGATCTGGACACGAGGGGAGAGGGCGACTTAGTTAGTATATGTGTAAATATTTATGTGTGTGTATCCCCTCATCTGTCTGAAGGGCCCCCTCCCTTTTCCAACCCACTAGCCGGCATCCCTGTGTGTGTGTTTGAGTGTGTGTGTGTGTGTGTGTGTGTGTGTGTGTGTGTGTGTGTGTATGTGTGTGTGTGTGTGTGTGTGTGTGTGTGTGTGTATATGCATGTGTATAGTGTGTTTGTGTATGATGTGTTGGTGTGTTTGTGCTCTTGTGTTTGTGAACGCATTAGACAAGCCTCACCTGCAGGTTAGTGACCCTGCCCTCGCTCTGCCGTCG